>JAKRZM010000803.1:423486-670653 GCA_036379175.1 Heliconius cydno galanthus | reverse complement strand
TTGTTTATCTTTTACACACCCATTAATTTAGATAAAACAGAAAACAACAAATACATATATATAGGTATATCACTGTTTTTACAAATAAGTTGATCTATTTTCATTTAATATATTAAAAGCATACATAAACATGCCCCCAAATACAATTTGAACGTTATCACGTACCATTTTTTTAATTATGTTTCGATATAATTGTCTAAATGATAATAATGAATAGAAACTCTAAAATTGACATATTTCTAGAACAAATTCAGTTATTTCTATATTTTTTTATGGAAACGATGCAATTCTTAACTTTATATAGCCTTTGATTCTAATTATAAATAAGTTATTTTTATCCACGCTACAAGAAAGGTAAGTAGAGATACGAAAAAAAGCTCATTTAATAATAACACGGCGTGGGACAAGTTTACCCTACTGTAAAAACCCCCATTAAATATAAATAGAATCTTTAAAAGGTATTCACGTCATGCAAGATGGACATTGTTCTTATAGGTATTAGTTAGTAAAAAAAATGTGATAAAAATAATTTTGTACATTCATTCAAATTTAAGAACATATTTCGTTTCCTCGAGTGGTGACCGAACCCACTATCGCGTTACAGACACACCCTTGTGCCCCTGCAGCAGGCAGTCGTGGCCTAGGGTCTAGGTTTAAAAGTATTAATTTATTAAATATTTAATTAAAGAGGCCAGTCATGGCACGTGCGACTGTAGACGCGACAGGTTGTGTGTTCGATTCCCATTCGAAACATGAAATATTTAATATTTTAATTTCCTCGCTCTCCAAATTATTATCTTTAAATTATTTTGATTTAATTTTAACACATACCTACATATGTGATAATTGTAAGATAAGAATTCATTTTTAAAACAATGATTACCTCTCAAGTTAAATTCTATAAGAAATGTAAAGTATGCATGGCGTACACGTATGCATTAAAAAGTAAGCGTACCATGTACACAGTACATATATAAATATAACATAGTTCAACTGTATATTCTAATATGAAACATCAAAATAAAAAATATTACATAATTTCAACTATAAAGTAATAGGAAAAATATACGTAATAATAATGGACGTCTTCTCTAAAAAATGCTATAGTAAAATCTTAAGGAAAAAACCCATAAAATTAAAAGCATCTACAAAACGAGATTACCTTAGGATTTCATATTTATTGATTTTCAGAAGTGCCGTTTAAAATGCAAAACGTTTTACCTTGCCTTTGATGCTCTTCTGAAAGCTTTTGATCCAAGCACTCAGCACTTAAACCACTTGGAATAAACTTGAGGGAATAATTCGTAACATTTCACATATCACCAACCATATTTTCACTGATCCTTTGGCACATTTAAATTTATAGAATAATATATTAATTTTAAGTCACTAGGTTTAAATATTTCGTTTTGAGCTTGTGGAATGTAAAGGTGCGCGCGCGCATCTATGCTTATGAAACCTGAGGGCAGAAACCTGTGGCAGTCTGTCGCTCGCGCCGGCCGCGACGTGAGTACCGTTGTTCTAGAGTGGGAGCGAGGTCGAATAGGCTTTGACATTTCATATTTTATTTCATTACTTTTTGATGTCATGATTCTATTGTTACAATTGAGCTTATTGTCGTAAGGAGGGCATTTAGATTGCTGGTTTTTTTCCTTACAATTCGATATTATTTGTATTCTGTGATTTTTTATATGTAGTCCAAATTAATAAAATTAAAACATAACTGTGATTAGAATTAAAAATAAAATGAGTAATCTTGATATGAGTATTTGCTTTTACAACAAAAATTAATAACAAAAGTATTATCAGTTTAAAAATATTGTATTGTTATTTGTGAGTTAGTCAATGCAAGCTGACCGACCTATTAAAGAAAGGAATTTCATAAAATCTTTAATGAATCACCGCTAATGACTTTTATGTACTGCATTCTTGTATTCGTAACCAAAATGGCAAAATGTTTGAAATTTAGAATAATAAAGATTTTTTCTATTGCATCTTTTTGCTGATTTTGTGGCTAAGTTTCTATTTAGAGCAAAATTGAATATATTTAAGATTAATTTTTATTATATTGAGAACTACACTTTTATTAACACAACAAATAATCATTGTTTTCAAACGGAAAGAAGTATTTACGCGATAACTGCGCGTGCGCAAGGCATGTCCGAGCCTATTTACATGTAAAAGATTTCAACGCGTACAAAAACCAATTGTCGATTGAATACATTACAAATACCATCTTCATATACATTCAATTGCATTTGTGTCCTTTCTTTCTGTACTTGTTTATATATTGAAATCTTTAAAAAAATGCTTTTATAGTGTTTTATGCTATATAAACCATATCTTTTTTCTCCAAGAAAATCCATATCTTTTTTTAATGTAAATGTAGAAATACTTTTTTTTTCAGTAAATCATGGGGCTATAGATCTAAGTGGCGTTCCTGAGATAAATGCTCTTAACAGACAGAGAGACGGACAACAAAGTGATCTTATAAGGGTTCCTTTTTTCCTTAAAAGGTACTGAACCCTAAAAATGAACTGATAATTATAATAACGACTCTAATTGTTAAAATCCGATCTAGCTCAATTAATTTGTTGTCATTTATAAGGGAATTCACATAAATAAATAAACTAACTCTAAATGTACAAAATACAGTTACACACTGCTTTTTCAATGTGCGTGATGGATGTATATTCATATGTATATAATTGCTATTTTAACCAAAAAAATAGAATTCAACTCAACCGATACTTTTATACTGGTGAACTGGATAATTATGGCCTGCAACATTTTTTTTTGTTAAAATAATTATACCTCTCACTTCAATACTCTTTCAAACTCATTTCAAAAGAAAGAGACGACACCATTGAAACTATTCAAGCAAATACCTTTGACTAGTTAATAGTCCAAAGAGACGAGTCGTGAGAAAATAGTTGCCTGCAGGCCGTTAGTACCAAAGCGTATTAATTATTATTTGTTAATTTTAACTTCAATTATTTATTATGGAAACAAAAAACAACATATTACAAACATTACTGCCACTACAACTACTGTAAACGTGATAGGTTGCAGATTCGATTCCAACTCGATGGAATTAAATATTTATTATTTTCATTTCCTCATTCTGGTAACGAAGAGAAGCGCGGCTTTAAATTCCGCCACGTAAACCTCAATGCTTCCATAAGACGATGGAAAGCCAAGTACGGAAGTATATTAATGAGAACGGAGTGTCATAACACTAGGTCCCCAGGTTCCCTATGCCTAAGACGCTGTGTGGGGTACAACGTCAATCTAAAAAAATGTTACCAATATTTCACTACCTATTATATTGATAAATATAAAATTTAAGTAACATTTATCTGTAACTCAAAAAATTGTAAATTATAATTTTATTTCAAAATCCATCTAAAAGATTTACTGGTTAAAAGAACTGCCTTTAAAGAAATCGTCATCATATAACAGAAGCTTGACTTGTTTACGTCGAAAGCAGTATAACTGGGCAAATTTCCTTTAAAAGTTATTTTTTTATTAGAAAGCGAAAGACATGACCAGTCGGTCGTAATCCAACATGTGCCATAAAATTTGATTCATACATAGCAGAAGACACCGGCTAAATAAATATTTTAAAATAATATCAAAAATAAGTAATANCGACCTATTAAAGAAAGGAATTTCATAAAATCTTTAATGAATCACCGCTAATGACTTTTATGTACTGCATTCTTGTATTCGTAACCAAAATGGCAAAATGTTTGAAATTTAGAATAATAAAGATTTTTTCTATTGCATCTTTTTGCTGATTTTGTGGCTAAGTTTCTATTTAGAGCAAAATTGAATATATTTAAGATTAATTTTTATTATATTGAGAACTACACTTTTATTAACACAACAAATAATCATTGTTTTCAAACGGAAAGAAGTATTTACGCGATAACTGCGCGTGCGCAAGGCATGTCCGAGCCTATTTACATGTAAAAGATTTCAACGCGTACAATTGTCGATTGAACACATTACGAGTACCATCTTCATATACTCGTACATTCATTTGCATTTGTGTCCCTTCTTTCTGTACTTCTTTATATATTGAAATCTTTAAAAAATTGCCTTTATAGTATTTTATGCTATATAAACTCATATCTTTTTTTAATGTAAATGTAGAAATACTTTTTTTCAGTAAATCATGGGGCTATAGATCTAGGTATATGGCGTTCCTGAGATAAATGCTCTTAACAGACAGAGATACGGACAACAAAGTGATCTTATACGGCTTCCTTTTTTCCTTAAAAGGTACTGAACCCTAAAAATGAACTGATAATTATAATAACGACTCTAATTGTTAAATAGATAAATAAACTAACTCTAAATGTACAATATACAGTTACACACTGCTTATCCAATGTATGGGTGTGCGTGATGGATGTATATTCATATGTATATAATTGCTATTTTAACCAAAAAAAAATAGAATTCAACTCAACCGATACTTTTATACCGGTGAACTGGATAATTATGGCCTGCAACATTTTTTTTTGTAAAATAATTATACCTCTCACTTCAATACTCTTTCAAACTCATTTCAAAAGAAAGAGACGACACCATTGAAACTATTCAAGCAAATACCTTTGACTAGTTAATAGTCCAAAGAGACGAGTCGTGAGAAAATAGTTGCCTGCAGGCCGTTAGTACCAAAGCGTATTAATTATTATTTGTTAATTTTAACTTCAATTATTTATTATGGAAACAAAAAACAACATATTACAAACATTACTGCCACTACAACTACTGTAAACGTGACAGGTTGCAGATTCGATTCGATGGAATTAAATATTTATTATTTTCATTTCCTCATTCTGGTAACGAAGAGAAGCGCGGCTTTAAATTCGGCCACGTAAACCTCAATGCTTCCATAAGACGATGGAAAGCCAAGTACGGAAGTATATTAATGAAAACGGAGTGGCTTAACACTAGATCCCCAGGTTCCCTATGCCTAAGATAGGGATAGGGAACCTGGGGACTTTTACGTTGTATTTGTGGGGTACAACGTCAATCTAAAAAAATGTTACCAATAATTCACTACCTATTATAATTGATAAATATAAAATTCAAGTAACATTTATCTGTAACTCAAAAAATTGTAAATTATAATTTTATTTCAAAATCCATCTAAAAGATTTACTGGTTAAAAGAACTGGCTTTTAAAGAAATCGTCATCATATGACAGAGGCTTGACTTGTTTACGTCGAAAGCAGTATAACTGGGCAAATTTCCTTTAAAAGTTATTTTTTTATTAGAAAGCGAAAGACATGACCAGTCGGTCGTAATCCAACATGTGCCATAAAATTTGATTCATACATAGCAGAAGACACCGGCTAAATAAATATTTTAAAATAATATCAAAAATAAGTAATAATATTATTTATTACAAATAAAAAAGAAATACTTGTACTTATATATTTGAAAATATTAACTATAACATACCTAAACATTGATCTGAATGTCGTAGAGTACATAATTATAACTCTTAATACAGCGAATATGTGTGTTAATTAAGCTAAATGACTAGAATGAGATAAAACAATGCATTGACGAGATATTAATAAAAATAGAATAATAATACTACCTACTAAAACCTCACGGTGCTCCTCCTCGATCGGGCCACATACTGGGGCTGCAGGGCCCAAGAATTCTTTCATAACCCCGGCGGCGAGATTATAATAATAGATTGTAAAATTAACTAAAAAATGAGCTCATTGAAATTATTTAAGACTTTTTTAAAACTGCAAAACTAATAAGTGACGTTATGTAAAAGTAATTTAGGCTTTAGTAATATGGTAATTGATGCGAATCCCTAACAGACATAACTTAGGTTAATTAATTAATCAGCATATGTATGAAGAAATTAAATTATCAAAGTTAACGTCTACTTTACCATAATGTAAGCTTACAGTAGACGAAAAATATTATAATAATCACGAATTTGTTTTGAAGTATTTTAAGGCATATAAAGATTTGGTTCCCAATTGGATGGCCAACCTGGGCAGTATAATGAGTTACGGTATAAAACATGGCAAGTAAGAACTTCTCTATGGTATAATTTTTTGATTAAATAAAGTTTATTAAAGATCTGTGGAAATATCCACTGTCATTATATCACTTCATACTTCATAGTTGTCAATGTCAAAAATGAATAACAAAACATGAAAGTGAAAGAATAATAATTGATCGTATTATAGTTGTATTCATTATAAATTTTAATGTTAATAAATAAAATTTAAAAAATTACCTATTTCCTTTGTATATAAATGTCTAATAATAAAGTTATCCTATATTTTTTAAGCAGTATCTCCACGGTTTTAACTGATAAGAAATTTTAATTGTTGGCAGTATTAATTATTGTTTAGTGAAATATAATNCGTCGAAAGCAGTATAACTGGGCAAATTTCCTTTAAAAGTTATTTTTTTATTAGAAAGCGAAAGACATGACCAGTCGGTCGTAATCCAACATGTGCCATAAAATTTGATTCATACATAGCATAAGACACCGGCTAAATAAATATTTTAAAATAAAATCGGAAATAAGTAATAATAATATTTAATGTTATTTATTACAAATAAATATTTATACTAAATATTTGTACTTATATATTTGAAAATATTAACGACTAGCGAAACCCTTTTACGAGTACACCTCTCGAGTGAGGCTCCAACGGATTATGTGGAACGACAGATGAGAGCCGTCCACACTACCTACTAAAACCTCACGGTGTTCCTCCTCGACCGGGCCACATGCCGGGGCTGCAGGGCCCAAGAATTCTTTCACAATCCTGGTGCCGAGATTACAATAATTGACAAAAAAATTAGCTCATTGAAATTATTTAAGACTTTTCTAAAACTGCAAAAGTAATAAGTGACTTTATGTAAAAGTAATTTAAGCTTTAGTAATATAGCAATTGATGCGAATCCCTAACAGACAGAACTCAGGCTAATTAATTAATCAGCATATGTATGAATAAATAAAATTATCAAAGTTAACGTCTACTTTATCATAATATAAGCTTCCAGTAGACGAATAATATAATAATGATCACGAAATATATTCCGAAGTATTTTAAGGCATATAAAGATTTGGTTGAATACTAATTTAGTTAGACTAGAACTTTTTTTTCGAAATTGGATGGCCAATCTGGGCAGTATAATGAGTTACGGTATACTAACTCATTATACTGCCCAGATTGGCCATCCAGTTGTATACAACATGGCAAGTAAAAAATTCTCTATGGTATAATTTTCAAAAATCAAGTTTATTGATGATCTGTGGAAATATTATGTCATTATATCACTTCATACTTCATAGTTGTCAATGTCAAAAATGGATAACAAAACATGAAAATGAAACAATAATAATTGATCGTATTATAATTGTATTCATTATAAATTTT
This sequence comes from Heliconius cydno galanthus, assembly GCA_036379175.1. Taxonomy (NCBI): domain Eukaryota; kingdom Metazoa; phylum Arthropoda; class Insecta; order Lepidoptera; family Nymphalidae; genus Heliconius; species Heliconius cydno. Next base: position 663,214 of record JAKRZM010000803.1, on the reverse strand, counting down.
TATGTTAAAAAATAAAATTTTCAAAATTACCTATTTCCTTTGTGTCACATAGAAATTTGTTAAAATAATAAAGTTATCCTATATTTTTTAAACAATAACTCCACGGTTTTAACTGATAAGAAATTTTAGTTGTTAGCGTTATTAATTATTGTTAAGTGAAATATAATATATAAAACTAATCACCTTTCAACATGTCAGCCCTATTAACTGCAGATTGGTTCCAACTCGATTCTTATTATCGGTAATTATTTCATTTTCATAACTTACTTATTACTAATGTTATTATTAATGTTTAAATTACTTTTTAGACATAGATTTTGTGCTATAAACTGTTATAAACTGTTTTTATTTTTCAGTAAATTTGATCTGTATAATATGGTGTGGTCCATGGATGAAGGTTTAGGCAACATGATAATAACCGGAGCTCCTTATGGTGGGCCAGTAGCGGTTGTTAGGGATAGGAAACAATTTGTAAGAGTAATGGCAACATCTAAACCAGTGATTACAATATACAACTGTGCGGGAAATGTTATATCTAAAATATTGGTAAGGTTTTCCAATGTATATATGGTATTTTAACATGGTATATTTGTATTAATATGCATGACATATATTTTCATTAGTTTATACATAATTATATAAGTTACTTTTTGAAGTGAAATCTTATTAAATTGCACATTATCACTGTTTTTTATATTCCACATATAGCTGGGTAGGCTGAGCACTCCATTTCCCTTTTTTTTCCTTTCATAAAGACTCCATGTTGAGTGATGTAACACAATGGGTTCTGTTGTGTTATCTTGTTACCAAATTGAGGAAATGTAAGTAGTTTTCCCTGAGTAAAAATTATACCAACAACCTTCTGCTTACTGGCAGATAGTGTGGTGCTGCCCCACAATAGCTTCAAACCTCAACCTTTATATAAGTGAAGTACTAATACAATGAATATTCTAAAATTACAGTGGAACAGTGGTGTGCTTATTCATATGGGATGGTCTGATGGGGAACAATTATTGTGTGTCCAGGAAAGTGGTGATGTCCTCATATATGATATGTTCGGAGCTTATCAAAAAACTTTTAGTATGGGCCAAGAAGCAAGAGATACGAAGGTATAGGAAAAACTTTTAAGTCTCTTTTTTTACTCTATTGCACTGAGAAAGTGTTATTACAACATGAAAGTAAATCAAAATAATAAATAAATAATTGGTTAGTTCAAGCAGATGAAGCCACAAGTGGATTGTAGTGTTTAAGTATAAAACAACATGTATTGTATATCTATCTATGTAAATTATACAATTGACATAAAAAAACTAACTGCCTAAAATCGCAATGCCTGCTTAGAGATGTGTATTATTTATATTTCCCTACTCTACTCAGACAAAGAGTCATTCATATTGCAGATTGAGTTCATCCACTTAATCTGCAATATCTCCTACTCTGAGGGATAATATAAATCCTATTCTCCTATATCTAGAATGAAGTGCTTACTTACATAGTATGTACAGTTTGTAGCTGAAAAAAATATATTCATTATTTATTTGTTACAGGTGGTCAAAGCGCAATTATTTTCAAATCCACATGGCATTGGTCTGGCTGTTATGACTTCTACAAATCGCATGTTTTTAGTAAGCAATGTTTCTGAGCCTAAACTGAGAACAGTGCCTGATGTCCCAAGTAGGTATAAAAAAAAACCCTTGACGTTTTTAAATAAAACTAGTTTTCCCTGACTTTAGAGTTCTTTATATGTATTTGAGAAGACAATTTTAAAATTCTACAGGACTAAAATTTTATAGGACTTAAATATTTGTTTTATTTTTCTTTAATTATTTATTTTAAAATTTATATATGTATAGCAGAATATGCTGTGATAAATTCAAGTAGATATGGCACCACTAAGTTTGATTTCTACTAAAGGGTATTATTTATTTTCATTTAATCACTGATAAGAATAAAAGGCATGGTTTTAAGTTCTGTCACTCAAATATAAATTATCTCACTGTAAAAAAATGCATTTAAACAAATTTTGTTTAAAAAAGTTATAATATTTTCAGGAGCGAATGAACCAATAAGCTGTTGGTGTGTTATAAGCTCTGGTTTAAGATCGTCAGCTGTCATAGGATTCCTAGTTTGCAGGGACAAAGAAGTCTATAGATGTCAACTTGGTGAATCTAGGCCGATATTATTGGTTTGTGCATTATTTCTTTTCTAACCTGTGGTAGTCTACACAAGTTTTATCGCCACAAAAATAATAAGCCAGTCGTACTGCATGGGAAAGCATGTGACTGTGTAAACCCGCCAGTGCGGCGTTGAGTTCCATCACTTAACACACAATGCCCCAGAATTTAGCGGAAAGTGGAGAGCGGGCTGTTTCCCTCTGCCTACTCCGCTGGATTTAGTGTGAAGCTATATTTTTTTACTTAATAACCCATAATTGGGTTTGTCCTTATCCATAAATGGATTTTAATGTCTATTGGTTTTTATAAAAAAATATATTTAAGATAGCCGCAATAAATCATGCTAACTATAGGTATATATTTATAATGAAAATTTTGGGTTTTAATCTTGGTTTGTTAAATGAAGTTAGTATATAAATATTTTAATCAAGTTGTTGCCAACGTCCATACCACGTTGAACACACCGGTTCTCGTCCGATCACCGAAGTTAAGCAACGTCGGGCGCGGTCAGTACTTGGATGGGTGACCGCCTGGGAACACCGCGTGCCGTTGGCTTTTTGCACTTTTTAATATATATATATATACTATATAAGACACATAATATATGTGTCTCTTATTTCTTATTAAATTTGTTATATTTTCTTTTTTAAAAACTAAGTTAGAAGTAAAAGTAAGTTTTAAATACTATTATCTGTTGAGGCCGCCATAGGGCAAAGGGAAAATTTCTGACTTAACTCGTCACTTTTATGTTCGATCTCCACTCAGAACAATACATTATTTTCATTTCCCCACTCGACAAAGCTCTTTATGTGACATAACTTAAGTCTCTTAGTAAGGAGACTTTTCCTATTACGTAACTAGTCAACCTAATCTTATTAACCGACTGCGCGACGCAAAGGAGGGTAATGTGCTGCTAAACTACGGTCGAAAAAATATAAAATTAAGTATTATTATTTTTTTATATTTAGAGACTGTTGTGGCGCAGGGCCACAAGGCTAACTTTAACGCGACGATTGTGGGTTCGACCGCCACTATAGAGAATGAGAATTATTTCTTAATATTTTCATTTTTTCCGGCGTTGGCTCAAAAAAAATGGCGGAAAGTGGGTAACGGAGTTTAACACCACTAGATTCTCTCTGCCCACCCTGCCACGCAGCGCCATGCTGCTGATTAGCTGATTTATTATTTTTACAGCGTCCAGAAATAACCAATCCGTACACACAAGTTCTCACAGTAGTGCCATCACAAAATGGCCGCCATGTTGCTTTATTCACTGATTCGGGAATACTGTGGATCGGCTCGTCTGATCTTAAGAATAAATACTGTGAGATCGACACTGGATATATTAAACAGCCTAAGGAGTTAGTTTGGTAAGTTATTGGTTGTAAAATTTGATTTTATTATATGGTAATGATTTATATTTAATAATATAAACAGTTTATTTTGAATTGGAATTTATCGTAGCTGATAAAAAGCAACTGAGATATTCGGGTTCTTCGTTTTGCGCCCAATTTTCCAGACATTGGGTATTGACTATCGAAACTTAACGCCGCGTTTCGTCTAGCAAAACGGAGAAATTAAAATCTTTGATTAATAATCATTTCCGAGAGTGGGGATCTAACTCACAATCATCGGGGCTGCAGTCAAATGCGCCCCGAAGGCCCCAACGGCCTACGCCTTATATTGTTAAAAATAATCACCCATCTTTTATACTTTAATATACCTACCTAATATTAAACTATAAAATGTAGGAAACAGAAGTGTCTTAATGGATGGTTTACAGAGTATTTTAACACTAGGTTCTTAAGTTTCCTGTCCCCACTTTGCAATGCAAATTATAACATTGTAAAACTATTGCTATAAAGAGTATTCATAAATTGTTACTTCAAATAAGAGTACCGCTTCATAAGCTTTTAATCATAAAAAAATTGAATACATTCCTATATTTTTTAGGTGCGGTTCCCAAGCAATAATAGGTCATTGGGACGACACAATGTGCATCTACGGCTTCAATAGTACCACGATAGCTTATCCCTACGACGGCCCTTTCCATATTATACCAGAAATGGACTGCGTTAGAATTATATCAGAAATGTCACACGAGTTATTGCAAAAAGTCCCCGTGGAGGTGGAAAAGATTTTTAGAATTAATAGTACTGCTCCTGGATCGTATTTAGTTGAAGCGTCTAAGCAATTTCAGGTTTGTTTTTTTTAATTATAGTTTACACTTTTTTTTTAGCTTTACGCTTTATAGAGTACAGCAGGGGCAAAGGCGGAACCTAGACCGTAGGAACACTGGGTTTCCCGCTTTTTGAGTGTCAGCACTAGGTTGCCTCTGCCCACCCTGTTATATGCGGAATACGACGTGAAGCTGAAAAAAATTGTGAACTTTTCTTTATTAAATGCAGTTAATATATAAATATTTTAATCAAGTCATTGCCAACGTCCATACCACATTGAACACACCGGTTCTCGTCCGATCACCGAAGTCAAGTAACGTCGGGCGCGGTTAGTACTTGGATGAGTGACCGCCTGGGAACACCGCGTGCTGTTGGCTTTTTTTTTTTGCATATCTTGTTTATGTTTCTTTTTCTAATCAAATTTGTTAAATTTTTTTAACCGTCTTCCAAATAGAAGGGCGTTGTATTTGACAGCTATATATCTTTATTACAGAAACGTAGTCACAGAGCAGATGAATACATACGCCTAGTAAAACCAGATTTACCGAATGCAGTACAAAATTGTATAGATGCTGCCGCCTTCGAATTCAACACCGACATTCAAAAAATGCTAATACGCGCAGCTCAATTTGGAAAAGGATTTATTATGGATCCTATATTGACTGACCATTATGTGAAGACCTGTCGATGGCTACGAGTGTTGAATGCTGTGCGAGACCCTAGAGTCGCTATACCTTTGACGTTTTTGCAGTATCCTTTTTAAATTTTTCTTATATATTTTTTCTATAGTATGTTTCAGTATAGACACCAGTCTCTCACATTAGATTTTGACTGTTTTCCACTAGTTTCTTTGTTAAATGTTTGTTCATAAAAGATATTATTTGTGAGGAAAAAAACAAAGATTTATTTATTTATAATAACGTAAGAAATAAATTAATATACTTACGAAGTAGCTCTAAGATAAAAAAAAATTAAAAAGTTTCTGGTTTAAATTTATTTGGTTTGTTGATTGATGCAAGTTGAAATTGTAATTATAAAAAGAAATATTAATATTGCAATATTTGTATATAATGCACAATGCAAATATTTATCGTTTATCATTGACGAATAATACCTAAATTATTGAAAAAAATAATAAAATTTTTCTTTGTTCGAAGTTTTAAAAAAAATCGTTTTTTTCTATAAATAATTAAACGTTTAACAAATAATGGAATACCATGATTATTTAATTAGAATTTCTATTTTAAACGAATATTATTCCTAAACACAATTCAAGAGTACAAAATCTAGGAGAAAGGATATTGTTAGACAGATTAATATGGCGTCGCCTGCACTGCCTCGCGGGTCACATTGCTTCATATTTACAACTTAAAGATGGACAGACACGAGTTTTATCGCATTGGGCGTGTTATAAGGTACATTTACATTCACATTTTAATATAGAAAATTGATTGCATGCGATAGTTGTGAATTTGATTGCTACTTAGAAAAAAAAACATAAAAAATATTTTTAGTATTATAAGAAAAAAATATTGTAACTAAATTGCAAAACACCAAATTTTAGGTGAAAATTAGGAAATGTTGTACAAAATGTACTAGTTCGTTTCTTACAAAATGATAAAAGATATTTTCCTACAAAACAACATTTAATAAACGAAATTACAGTTGTGGCGCGGTGGCAGAAACGTGCGCCTATAAACGCGATAGTTGTGGATTCCATCTCACTCGAGGAAAATTAATATTTATTATTTTCATTTTCTTGAAATTGAGCTCCGCCACTCAACACGCAGTGCCTCAAGAATTCGACGAAAAATGGAGAATGGAGTGTCTTAACGTTAGGTTTCCTACGTGTGAAACTATTAAAAAAACTTTTAAATCATATTACAGGTAACACAACCACATCTGGACAATGAGAGTGCAGCTCGGGAAATAGGTGAAAAACTTAAAAATATTCCAGGTATTTCTTATTCAACGATCGCTATGAAGGCCGCCGAGAAAGGAAGAAAGACGTTGGCTATTAAAGTAAGAATATTTTTATATTTTTATATCATGTAAAAGAACATTTTGTATATAATATCATCGTCGGGTAAAGTTTTAATTTGCTATTTATTCATACCCATGCCCAAGCATATTTATCACAAATCTTCACCAGACAAATCTGGATAAATTGGCAGGAGATGTTGCTTCATACTTTCGTCAAGTAACGGTGAAAGGATTTGTACATACTTACATCTTCTGTGCATGCTGACCTTTGCTTTTTTTTAGCACTTGCTTCTTTAACGACAACTTATGTCGTCGATATAATGCAAATAATTAAGATAGCTTCGCAACTATTAATTATTTCGGGCTTTCCTTTGGTCAATATATTTGTTGGGTACTATATGTATTACTTTCGAAATATAAAAAACTAAAGTATATCAGTAAAAAAGCCAACGGCACGCGGTGTTCCCAGGCGGTCACCCATCCAAGTACTGACCGCGCCCGACGTTGCTTAACTTCGGTGATCGGACGAGAACCGGTGTGTTCAACGTGGTATGGACGTTGGCGACAGTACAAATTAATATGTGCTAGGTATTATAATAATTTTAAATTGATTATAAAATAGAATCTAATTGTTATCCTAAAACTAAATTCTTTGACAATGGACCAACCGAGAATTGTCTAGATACCTTTCAGAACGTAATTTTAAACATTTATATAAATTAGTAAATAATAACAAAACAAAATATACTGGAGTATAATATTTTTAATAAATAAAATTAACTAAGGATTCAATACCATGAGTTTAAATGTCTTGTGGTGCAGTGAGACTGTGTTTGAATGTAAACGGCACGGGATGGTTGAGGGTCGGTTCACACTCGGGGGATTCTTAAGACTCAAGATTATGTTCAAATTATTTTCATCACCGCTCTGGCGGCGCTGATTTTGCCCACCCAACATGCAGTATTTATTATGTCAATCAAAACAATCAAACTTGCCTTGGTCGTCAATTTATATATCCCCTACCCTGCTGTGTGCAGAATACAACGTGCAGTTGATTTAATTTAATTTTTAATTGTAGTAAATTTAAAATAATTATAAAAGCTATGATAGTACATATTAATTAAGTAATTTGTAGGTACTGTCGCCAACGTCCATACCACGTTGAACACACCGGTTCTCGTCCGATCACCGAAGTTAAGCAACGTCGGGCGCGGTCAGTACTTGGATGGGTGACCGCCTGGGAACACCGCGTGCCGTTGGCTTTTTTGCTTATATATACATTGGTTTTTATAATAAAAAAAATGTACATTAATATATATATATGTATATATTTTTTTATTATCATATTAGATCCCAAATTATGTATACCTACTTAACTTCGTAAACACGATTTATTTTTTAATAGAATCATGAAATTTGGCAATAATATGTAGATTAGATGGTAATACAATATTGTGGTACCGTGGAACTGTTGTGATGGATGATGCCTGATGGAACCTTAGACTGCCCAGTAGCAAATCGAGTTTGCTCATTACATTCATCTTTTTAATATGTTCTGTTGAAAAGCATACTTTTTTAAGCTTTTCAACTATTGATTTATTTTTTAAGACAATCAAAACAATAACTTATATAATTTTACGATTACAGATTTTGGAATATGAAACTCACAGTAAATTACAAGTTCCATTGTTATTAACTCTTGGTGAAGGACAAACGGCTCTGTTGAAGGCAACCGCGAGTGGAGATACAGACCTCGTTTACACTGTGTTGTTGCATTTAAAGGAAAAAATGGGGAAACACGAGTTTGAGGTAATATAATTTTAGTATAAGTAATATATAATACAAATAAGAAAATTTTTATATAAAAATAATTTTCTTTTATTGATTGTCGGGTCTTCGCAGCATAACTGCCTTGCTAGTCCGTAGTAACTGCCTGACATAATTGATATATCTTAACAACTTGACGATTCAAAATTGCTTGTAATGCGTAATTAAAAAATATTTTGATTATATACTTAAAACACAAATATTCTGTATATAACCTAATATAAAATTCCAGCTAACAATAAGAAGTTTCCCACTAGCACATTCCCTCTACATAAAGTACTGTGCGTCTCACAATCGTGAAGCGTTACGTAAAGTGTACGTACAAGAAGACGAGTTTACGGGACAGGCGGCCACTCATATAAGGGATGCCATCGACCAAACCAACCCAGGGAGTGTGGAGGCATCGCTTATATCTGCCAGAGAGTGCTATAAAAAAGGGAAAAATGATTTGGGTAAGCTCATTCAGGGGAAAGATAATTATCAACTTCCCACTGTATCCCGTGTACAGCAGGGTAGGCAGAGGAAACATAGTGTTAAGACTCGCCGTTCCGAACATTTCGAAGAAATTTTCGATGTATTGTTTGTTGAGTGGTGGAACTCAACGGCGGGCTTTTGCCTTGATGCCAGAGCGAAGAAATGAAAATATTAAAAAATAATAATTCATTCCATCGAGTGGAGATCGATCCCACAATCGTCGCGTTACATTCACACCCTTGTGTGCCTCGACGACTTTGAAAAATAATTATATTAACTGTGATTATGAGTGATATGATGTAATGAGTCTGGGCGTCGTCAAATTAAATTCACTTTAGAAATAAGAGACTTATCTGAAATAATATGAAGCATGTTCATTATAAAAACTATATTTGACATTTTACACCGCATATTTTAAGAAATTATTGAAATTATTTATTAATTCTTGAATTCTGAATTGAGGTTCATACCTTCATTATTATCTAGGTGTATCAATATGCGAGGAAGCCCGCAAGCTTTGCAAGCAACAGTCGAGCTTGCAAGAGACATACGGGGAAAGTTTCGTAGGTCTCTCTCTACACGACACCGTGAAGAAGCTTCTGGAACAGGGCGAAATTAAACTAGCGGACAAACTACGATCTGAATATAAAATGCCTGATAGAAGGTGAATATTTTTTGACATTTTATCAACAGGTTCTTTTTTTTGACCCCGGAAAGCTTTAAACGTTTATTTAAAAGCGATGATTTTTTTGATAATCCATCGCTTATGCAGTCAATAACTGTTACACTGTGCCTACTAATATGTCGTAATAGATATTTCTATTATTAGATATTTCTTACTCTGATTATCACTTTTCTTAGATACTGGTGGCTCCGGATACTAACTCTAGCTGAAAAGGACGACTGGGATGAACTAGAGCGTTTCTCTAAATCTAAGAAGTCCCCTGTTGGTTACGAGCCATTTGTAGACGCTTGCCTGCAATATGGCAAAAATGATGAGGCATTGAAATATTTACCGAAATGCAGAGACGATATTAAAGTTAAATATTATGTGAAAGCTGAGTAAGTATTGTTTCCTTATGTTATAGAAGGAAGAGATATTTCTGAACAAAATGCTTATAATTATGGATATTTCCTTTATTGTTACATTCTTGGTTTGTAGAGTCTGAATAGCCTGGGTTTTTTATTTAAACGTTTATGACGTTTACTTATAAAATAATCCCATATTACAAAAAAAACAATAAACAAAAAATATATAATTTTTACAAAAAACATTTTATATTAATTTAATACNGCGTTTCTCTAAATCTAAGAAGTCCCCTGTTGGTTACGAGCCATTTGTAGACGCTTGCCTGAAATATGGCAAAAATGATGAGGCATTGAAATATTTACCGAAATGCAGAGACGATATTAAAGTTAAATATTATGTGAAAGCTGAGTAAGTATTGTTTCCTAATGTAATAGAAGGAGATATTTCTGAACAAAATGCTTATAATTATGAATATTTCCTTTATTGTTATATTCTTAGTTTGTATAGTCGCAAGAGTCTGGGTATTTGACGTTTGCTTACAAAATAATCCCATATTACAAAAAAAAACAAACAAAAAATATATAATTTTTACAAAAAAAAAATTATAATATATACAATTACTTTAAAGTACTTTCAAGAAGTAATTTTATATTAATTTAATACCTACATTTTTTTAGAAAACAAAAATGTTATAATATTACAGATTCTACGAGGAAGCAGCTCAAGTAGCGTTCGAACAGAAGGACGAGAGCGCGTTATTTTTCGTTCAAAACAAATGTCCGACGCGTGAATCCAACAAACACGCTAAAATAATGGCCCTTTTAGAACAATTGTCAAATAAAAAATAAATATAATAAGTATATAATGTCTATTTATTAAATGTAAGCAATGTAACTAGTTTGTTAAATATATTATTTGGTAATCGTAATTATTATCTGTATATTAAGTAAAAATATTTAATCGAATTAAATTTGTATAATTTGGGAATATTTTTCCAAACTTTAATAATTTACTAAGTAGTTGCCCTGCATATATAAAATATACGCAATGTTTTATTGATATGTAAGAGAATTATAATTAATCATAAAAAATAATTCATAAAATTATAATTAATCATAATAAAATATATGAATGTCGCTACATATAACACTGAAATCAACACATTTGTTAAACACGCCTTTTTTACATAAAGAACAGTAATTTTTTAATTATATTGTAGCTGACAGAAAAAAAATGAAACTCATATTTAAATAGTTAATTCCTATATGTTACAGCTTGTGATATTAAAGTATATGCAAAAAAAGAAATATTTTTATTTCATTATACCTTATTGCATTTTAATTTATCAAAAAATAATGTAGCTTGAGATATAAAAATTTAAAACGAAGTTAGTATACAAATAATTCACAAAGGACATTGCCAACGTCCACACCACGTTGAACACACCGGTTCTCGTCCGATCACCATTAAGCAACGTCGGGCGCGGTCAGTACTTGGATGGGTGACCGCCTGGGAACACCGCGTGTCGTTGGCTTTTTGCCATTGTTTTTTTTTCAGGTTCACAATTCTTGACGTGGAACTCTATGCCACTGTCTAACTAGAGTGATTACAGTGCAGTCGACAAGTCGGGCCCCCTTGAAGTTACTTTTTAGTTTACTGAGAACAACGCACCAAAGTTCAAAGAACTTAAATTCAAAGCGACCACGACTCGTCGACCGTACTGCACGTATATTACAAAGATCGCTTTCAGATCTGCTTCACACTCTTGCCACAACATATACTTACGTCTTATATTTCAGTAGTCTCCCAAATTTGTACTATCTATATAGTTAAGGAAGGCTCTAAGAAAATAAATAAATTTTTGAATGGCGTGATTGCAATTTGGCTTTATTAATATTTGTTTTACAATTATGATTTTACCAATATTTAGTTGTTTACAGCAATACGCATGCAATGCAGTACACCGACGAGTGGAGACCTATGCTATACATTATAAAATTGGTAGAAAAAATTATAATCATATAATTTACAACAGTGAAGACCAAATAGCTAAAGGGCCCTCATTTAAATCAAACTCATAATGAAATATGAGATGCAGAAGTCCACAGGATATTGATTTTGAAATTATATGGAAAACATATTTTTAGTTTCCATAAAATTTTGAAAAAGAGCTCAAACCATTATGAAAACCACAAAATACTTTAGGACGTTTGCATTCATTCTGCTAAATATGTTTAATAATTTACAAAATAAATGTACATAATAACTTTAGATGAAGAAATTCAAACGACACTATAAAACAGCCACAATGTAATAAAATACAATTCATACATAAAATACGTTATTTTGAATTTTTATTATTCACAACCATTTATAGATAAATAAAATATATAAGAATATTTTAGTATACATTATTTAAATATGTGAATAAGTTGACAGTCTACACATAGATACATAATTATTCTTGTATTTATATATGCAATTTAGACCAGATATTTAAAGGATAATTTCAAAATTTAAATTGTTATCAAGTTATTAGTAATATAACAAAAATATCAAGCAAAATCAATAATTTCAAGTAAACACGAATTATGTCCATAGGTATTTACAAATCAATTTCAACACAGTTATCTGAACCTACGGGTACAATAATTAATCAACGCACCATTACCTACATTTCGATAAATTGGTCATTTTTTTAAATAGCAACCTTTGCCGTATTAATATGAAAGTTGCCACATTTAGGCACGACTAGCGTTCATTAAAGCTATAAGCAATGACATAATATAATGAGACGGGATTGAAATAATGACCATATGTAAAGAAATTATATTCCATTTTTATTTTCATTTTCAATGGAATATTATATTTAATCAATATCAAAACGTTTTTTTGCGGCCGAAAGGAATACAATGCGTTGGCATGTTGTACAGTCTTGCAAATGCAATCGCAGCTAGCTTTCGTTTTTATTTAAAAAATTAGACATTTTTCTCCTTGCATTGTGACATTTATTCTTTCCTCATATTTATTGAGAACTTCCTTTAAAATACAATAACTTTTAAAATATTAAAGCACAAAAGGCGACGCTCCAGTCATTCGTTCATTAACAACTTTCCATTCATTCTTCTACATCACAGCTAACTTCCTACCACAACTTTTATTAGTCACATTCAATAAAATGATGCATTAAAATATAAATAAATGAGCACAGTGTCTTTGTTAAAGTAACGAATAAATAAAAAATAACAAGAACTCGTAATATAATCATGTAATATTAGGAATGAATTGATAATTGATTAAAAATTACAAACCTAAAACGTACACAAGATGGCTTATTAATTATTATTAAATATTAGAAGGAACTGACATGTTTGTATCGCTTACATTTATTTGCTTTATCCTTAACTATTACATGATTATATCCGTAACAATTTTTAACAATCAGTCTTAAATGAAGTAATGTACATTTTTATAGAGGAAATAAATAGGCAACTACATACACTCTTTAATATCACTCGTTGTGATTAGAATCGAAATATGTTTTCTTTATACTTTTTTTTATAGACATATTTGACTAATTTTAAAATATAACAGTAATCGTATTAACCAAAAGAAAATTTAAATAAGCCTTTTAAGAAGATCATTAATTATCAATTAACACATAATTAAATACAATAATACTTTTCGCTGTAAAATGAACAACAAATATATTTATAAAATTAGCCAAATAATCTTAATATTTCATACAAAATATTTACAAACCAAACTATTATTACACCTAAATTAGTACAAAATAAATAATCTAACAGTAAGTACAATCGACATATTAAAAGACACAAACGACACATTTAAGATTCAATTTCAAAGGACGGACGTACCAAGTACGCAATATAATCAAATTTGACCTTCCTCTTTGAGTGCAATTCTAGTAATCATTTAACTCCAAATATTCGCCAATGCCTATGATAAAATGGTCGAGCGTATATAACATAAATTTTAGGTATAATAAATAATATATATTAAAAAGAAAATAATTGAACAAAACATAAGTCACATTTTTCCCGATGACTCGAACGTTCCAAATATCATATCTCATATTAATTATCCGTTAAGCACCGTATATTTTTAAAACATTAATTTAAATTCAATTTCCTTTTCTTTTTCTCGTAGCACCGCCATTTTTTATATTTCCCTAAGCACACGGTTTTAATAACATGAATGAATGAAGTTTTTTTAAATAACTATAGTAAATTTTACATTTATGAGACATTTAATTATTAAACACTTTAAAATTGAATTTTAGTAAATCCACATTGAGAATATTGTAATATTTATCATCTATATGTTTTTTTTTTATAATAACTAAGCCATTTCTTTGACATCTGCTAATAAGACACCCAAAGTTATGGAAGCCAATTTGAAAAGNAAAAGACACAAAGGACACATTTAAGATTCAATTTCAAAGGACGGACGTACCAAGTACGCAATATAATCAAATTTGACCTTCCTCTTTAAGTGCAATTCTAGTAATCATTTAATTCCAAATATTCGCCAATGCCTATGGTAAAATGGTCGAGCGTATATAACATAAATTTTAGGTATAATAAATAATATATATTAAAAAGAAAATAATTGAACAAAACATAAGTCACATTTTTCCCGATGACTCGAACGTTCCAAATATCATATCTCATATTAATTATCCGTTAAGCACCGTATATTTTTAAAACATTAATTTAAATTCAATTTCCTTTTCTTTTTCTCGTAGCACCGCCATTTTTATATTTCCCTAAGCACACGGTTTTAATAACATGAATGAATGAAGTTTTTTTAAATAATTCTTTATAGTAAATTTTACATTTATGAGACATTTAATTATTAAACACTTTAAAATAGAATTTTAGTAAATCCACATTGAGAATATTGTAATATTTATCATCTATATGGTTTTTTTTATAATAGCTAAGCCATTTCTTTGACATCTGCTAATAAGACACCAAAAGTAATGGAAGCCAATTTGAAAAGTAAAACTAAAATTTAAATAAAACATATGCGTTCGTTATACCTGCGAATTTTCTTGCTTCTCTATTGTATAAGCACATTATTTATATACTTGTCGTATCATAAAATAAAAAAAGTTACTTTTCAATTATTACATATATAGGTTATTAGATTATTATAACATATATATTATATTACATAAAATAAATTAAAATACTTAATGGGAGTTGCCATCTTCAAAATAAAAAATACATTTATTTATATTTGCATAAGAAATAGAGTCAGAAAATCCATGTTTATTTTCATCAAACTCTTTATACTAATATCAAATTTTCCAATATTCATCATCAATACGAAACATTTAATTATACACCTAACATTTTAACATATGAAATAGCGTTAAAATAATAAAAAATCCGCAATTCTTGCATCAAATCAAATAAGATCAGCCTTAACGCTACTTATCGTTAAAAAAGTATAGGTACGCTTACAAGCATTTTTTTTATTTTTTTTCTTTTCTAAATTATTATCACATTTACGAGTATATTTATTATCCTAAGAGGATATCTTAAGAGTAAATGTTATTTTTGTTTCTTTTTTTTCACTTAAATACAAAAAACTAATTTACAAAATGAAATATGTATAGTAATTATATACAATAAGCATTCTTTGCGTGTAATTTACGTTAAGTACGCATGAATGAATGAAATGGCACATTGAGTATGGAAACAGAGTTATTATTTCCACGATAAAGCGGTAGAGCTCAAAGGACTTTTCTATTTTCAATATTATTACCCTGTTGTAATAGATATGAAAATCCTTTGGCCGTAGTCGAAGTATGGAGTAATATAAAATAATTATAAATAAAACAACCTAAAGTTGTGTAAGACAAAAATAAGCGAGAACAATTTGTTGTATTAAATTGTAATATTTATGTAAAATATTATTTTTATGACTTTAAAAAACGATCACAGGTAATATAATTAATTGTACCATAGATTAAATATGCAGAAAGAAAAGTATTCCGCAATAAGATGTTTTATACAAAATAAATAATATTTATACTATTATTTAATATTGACTCCATACCTCTACCCTTGACAGCAAAAATGAAGCAAGGACGCCTGAAACTGAATATTGCACAAAACAGCACGATATCAAATATCTTAGAGATACATATAATAATAATCCTTTGGATTTCCACTAAGCTAGCGATTTTGTCACTTTGGTAACAATACAATAAAATAACATAAAATTAGAATCACAGCAAACTAATCTAAATGAACAAACAAAAAAATAACAAATGAAATCAATTCATTGAGAAATAAATAATCTAACAAAAAAATACAGGTGCAATCCACATTTATGTGCCTCTACAATATTAAAGCCTTACGTGAATATTTTGACACATATTCGCCAAACGACAAAATAGTGTCCACATAATATGTATCTCATACATATAAAATAAAAAAAATCATGTCACAAGGCTACATACAACAAAGAATCATAAAATCACATTAATATTTAAAAAAATAACTTTCCATATAACGACCACAAGACATACAATAAAATGAGAATATATTTATATATATATATATAGGAACTGCTTAGTCTTAACCTCTACGGTCGCTCGCTTGTGTCAAACTAGAAACGTCAAACGCGGCTTCTTGAGTGACAGTTACTTTTGGCGCCCTCTCGTACTTCACTTTTTCTATGGAAGCCGAAGGGGTGAGAAGTACCGAATGACGCAGACCTTGGCTCTGAGCATTAATTATGTTTAAGTGGGTAAGATTATGTTTTGGTATTGTAAAAGATGGTAGATCTTTATTTTTGATTGTATCATAGATTCTTACAAGTTTTGAAGCGTTTATAGTTTCTATTGTAGTAGGTACAGGGGTGGGAGGGTGTCGGGAAGCGGGTGACGCCGTAACAACTAAGTTTGGCATTTTAGGCGCATTGCGGACATCGCCGGGCGCGGTTGCTATATGTTGCGATATGGAATGGCTTTTAAGCCCTTGGGCCGTTTTGTAGCTTTTGCCGCATTGGCATTTGTAAGCCTTTTTTACCCTGAAAATTGAAAATTATACCGTGTTACTAATTTATTTCACTTAATAAAATTATATACAACACTTAATACATACCAAATGGTTATATAACTACGCTTACTGTGAATGAATCTAAATTTTATTTTTAGGCATATTTTCATACATTAAAAAATCACGTTAACTTAAAAAATAATCGAAAGTTAAACTACTAAAATTACAATAACAACTGAAATCAATCCACATTTTTTTCATTAGTAAACTATTTTATATTTATTTACTAATATCGGCTACATAATCCAACATTATTTTACTATTTTACTTTAATTATATACGCTTGTACAAAAGTAAATGATACCCATTTCTTCCAAAAGTATTCTTGGGCTGTCAATCGTTTTTTAGGAGCAGCCATAATCTTTTCTTTAAAATGATCAAGAGGAGACAACGCCGGAAATTTTCTATTTAAAAAAATATATAACGTGTTTTGCCGCATGTACAAAATTAAAATCTAATTTAATAAGCAATTTATTCCAAACAGTTTAAGATATTTATTTCAAAAAAAGAGAAAAGAAAATGCAACCTACATTGTAATTATTGTGCATTTATCTATAACAAAACACTCCGTATCTGCTTTCTGTTTCTGTTTACGTTAGAGAAAATGCTTATTGAGAGGACAAACTCAACACCGCACTTGGTGTTACCAAAGCAGAGAAATGAAAAGAATTCATTTCCCTGGGACACGAACGAAGCCACCGCCTTTACTTTGACAGCCAGCGGCTTTCACTATGCGCATTACTTATAATTTATCTCGACTTTTTTAAAAATATTAACATTTAGTTAGGTTCGACCCCCACTCGACACAATTAATTATATTCATCTCCTTTAACCTCGCTCAGGTAATAAAAGAAAGCATGGATTTCTCCATTTAACACGCAAAATCTATAAAATTGTTCGAAAATCGGGGAACGGAGTGTATGTGTAACGGTGGGTATGACAATAGGTTCCCTCTGCCTATCATTAAATATGCGGGATACAGTAGGTTTCGCCTCTGAACAATTCTATAAAATAAAAAATATGCGGAAATATAGAAACCGAGTGTCTTTACAATAGGTTCCCTCTGCGTATCCTGCAAAAAAACTAATATTTCCATAAATCATAATCACCACTCACTTGCCATCCTTCTTGTGACCATTCTTGGAGTGGTATTTGATGCCGTTAACATTTTTGTATCTCTTCTTACAGCCGGGGACCGGACACGCGAAAGGCTTTTCTTGTGCAGCCGCTCCTAAAGCCCCGGAAGCCGCATTCGCATTCATTCTGCGAACAAATAAAGCATTAAAATTATAAACAACGACATATAGATACGAGTACATGTAATTGAAAGATTGAAATTATTCTCATGAACAAACACCTTCAGCTATAGAGGCTGGTTTTGGATGTGAGCTGGGACGGTATCGAGCACTATATTGAATAAGAACATACTAAGAGTCGAGCACTATATTGAATAAGAACATACTAAGAGTCGAGCACTGGTGAACCCCTACTGTAATCTGGAAGGGTTTAGTCAGAGCTCTCCTTTTTGCCCTGTATGCTTTCATCAAAGTTCTGAGAATTTCATATTGAGAGGTCTATGTCAACTATCGGAGGTCAATTATGCGCTCGAAGCTCTTCATGGTATGACTTATAAGCCTCTATAACTAACACTAACTAACACAATCTTGAACATTGCCCCTTCCCATGTAAATAGGAGCAATGAAGCTAAGCCGGCACTGGTATGGCAACTTTCCATTGTTTAAGATATGGTTAAAAAGATCATTAAGCACGAGGAAGAGAGTCCAATGATTTCCACGCTTCGATCGGAATATCGTCAAGTCCCACCATTTTTTCGTTTTTCATGCGTCGAAAGTAATTACAAGTTGACCCTTGACGAGGGTTATTGGGACAATCAATCTGAGGTTTTCTTAATCGAATTGTATGACTTATATCTCAAAAACGGTAAGAGTTCAGACCGTAAAAGAGGATACAGCGTGAAGCTAATCTAAACCTGGTCGTTTTTTTATAATCGTAACTATGGAAAGATAAAAGAAAAAAGAATATGAAAATTTGCGGCAAAAAGTACTACTTAATACGTAAAAATCATTAAGACAAATATATTTTTTCAATCATACAATCATAATTTCAATGAAGTTAAATAAATAAATTAGTTATAAAAAGTACGGTTTTGAGTCCACCCATAGCGCATCTAGAGATATTTTCCAGAACCTGGACTTTAAGCTTTAAATGGACTTCTTTCTCTTTTTAGAAGTCTTATTTCAAACTTAATTCCCCCCACTCTATGTTCCCTCTCCCTAACCCTCTATATGCGGGATACACCGTGAAACTAAAAAAAAGTTATAATATCGAATGCATACTTGACACCATATCGTAAGATGAACTCTGAGCTATACTCCTCCACCGTAGTCCACGAATCATTGCTATCCTCTGAAGGGCTCATTAATTCATCTTCATCAACTTCGCTTCCTGAAACGTATAATTAATAAAATAATTATTTATTTGCAAACAATAAAATCATTTAACATAATAAATAAATAGCGAATTAACAGGCAAACTATCTATTACTTAATATTTAAATATATTATGCAATTTCAACGTAAAAAAAAATAAAGCCTAAATCCTTATAATCCCTTAAATATATATAAGCATAAAAACTTCAACGTACATAGTTTGTTAAATCTAATAGCAATAACCTGTAGGTGTACTGCTTCGGACGGAAGATGGCTTTGGAGCAGAGAGTAGCCTCCGGCGCACGTCGGCCGCTGGCGGCATATTGTGTATCTCCCGTCTAGATGCCTCCGTAAAGAATTTTAATACATAGCTAAGAGGGATGCAAGCTGGCTGAGAAGCTTCCTTTTGCTCGACCACGGCCGGGTCGTAATCTGAAAATAAACACTTGTGAATTAACTCTTTTTACATTACATTTAAATGTCAAATCTCCGATTTCGATCAGCTGTTTTTTGTTTACAATTAAAAATAACATCAAACATATAACGTTGTAAGAACTTAGATCATTAAAATGTATAAATAGCTGCGCAAAACCTTTACAACAATTTCCCGCAATTAATTTATATTTGCTACTGAAAATTAGTTCAATGTTGGCAACTTTGATGTAATGATAAGACGTATATATAGGGAGGATACAGTAATTTTCCAAGGCCAAAATATGAAATATGCTTATGAAATATATAAAATTCTTGATAGTTACCTATGTGAACATCTTCTATGTGTTCAATGAGATCCGCAAGCCGAGGAAAAGTTATGCCACAGCCATTGAATTTACAGATGTTTATCATAAAGACGGCCATGTCGAATGGTGGATAATGGACTAGTCAAAATTGTAACTATGTTGCTACAAATATATACTTTTAGATTTAATTAGTAAATTGATTATAAATATTATTTTTATCTTTATATAAATTATTTAATTAAATAAATAATTACAAATGCTATAAAATATCTCTAAATGTATGTTAATGATTTTTTTATAATAAAAAGAACTAAATGCTTATGTCATCTGCGCAGCCCGATCAATAGTTGGC
This sequence comes from Heliconius cydno galanthus, assembly GCA_036379175.1. Lineage (NCBI taxonomy): Eukaryota > Metazoa > Arthropoda > Insecta > Lepidoptera > Nymphalidae > Heliconius > Heliconius cydno. Next base: position 642,907 of record JAKRZM010000803.1, on the reverse strand, counting down.
TGCCCCGAGCGGAAGCTGCGCAGTGTGCGCAAAGGAACCAATACCGACACAGCATTTATACTCTGTATCTCTTGACCACTCAGAAATTGAACATTCCAAAGGCCGGTCTCCTCCTTCTCGGTGTTCTTTGGTAAGTGTCACAGAAATAGTGAGCTAACTAATCGCGAAAAAGTGTTAAAATCCTAAGCTATTTCGAAAATAAAAGTGCCTATTTCTCTAAAGAAAAGATCACAGTGCGTTTTAGTGATAATATTTTATTGTGAAATTGTAAGTTGTCACCGAAGATAGTCTTTGAAACAAGAAAGATAGATTGTCGATTCGGCCATTTTCGCTCCGCTGCCTCCCTATTATTATTATATATGAGAGTATCCCCTCTATTCTCCTAGCTTACAGTGAATAGTGCTAACGTTTTCAATATTAACGTAAATTCGGAGAAAATAGGCTTAACTTGGTCTCTTACGTAGCTCCCATAAATTACGTAACGCTCTGCGGTCAAACTGTCAAGTCCTCCTATTTTTATATTCTAGTAATTAACTTGAAGTAAAGCAGGCTACCATTCAATATAAACTCGTTCATTTCAGTTGTCGATCGCCGCACCTAACTAAAACACAAAAATGTATGCTGCTAGATTGATCGTTCCCGCAGCCAGGTCTGCTGTAAGTACACATATTTATCTTCTAGAATATGATTTATTATCATGAAATATCAAATATTAAAGATTCAATTTTATTGTATTTGGTTATTGACTTGGATATAATCGATTTTTTTAGCTTATGTAAGACTTAATTTCCTTAAACTTAAATGACATGAAAAAAAAAAATTCTTGACTTGCTGAAGAGTTCCATATTACTTATGGCTTTAGGATTAATACTACAATTTTATCCGATTTCTACAAATGCAGTTATATAACAGTGAGATGATATAATTATTATATCTAAAATTTATCAATGTTCATATGAAATTTAATTAATTAGACTAAATTGATTGTGAAAAGAACTAGAACTAAACTTTACGTAACTATACAACTTATTATTTTTTGACAGACTACACAGATATTTTAATAAAAATTTATCATATTAGTACCTACAAGTCTTTACAACACATGAACAACAAAATAAATGAATAATGATGATGAGTTTTACAATAACTTAAACCTTCATATTGCAGATCTTCAGCAATACAGCTCTAGTGAGGCCGTTGGCGGCGCTCCCATCCCACACCCAAGTAGTACCAGCTGCCCCCCAGCTGTCCGCAGTCCGTTCCTTCCAGACCACCTCTGTCACTAAGGATATTGACTCTGCAGCCAAATTCATTGGTGCTGGTGCCGCCACAGTAGGAGTTGCTGGCTCCGGTAGGTTTAGCTTAATTTTTTTAAGAATTATGCATGATTATTGCTTGTGTGTTTGTTAATTTGTTAACTATTATTACTTACATAGTTAAGCTAACCTTTTCAGTGTTTTTTATGACTAATTTTGTCTCATCATTTTCATATATTGAAAAATAAATTAATTTTCCCCAAGAAAACAGTTTTTTATGTAACCTAACTGGTTGCATAACACAACATAAAGTATTATTGATTTTAATCTTTTTTTTTCAATAAAGTCAATTGTTACTACATTAAGTGATAATATCACCACTATTCTTTTTGTATTATTTATTTGATTACATAAATAATAGCTAAAGCACAGTGCAACAGTAAAAATAGTAAAATATTTTCATTTTCTCACTCTTAAGAAACCAAAGTGAAGCATGAAGATTTCTCTTCTTATTTCTCTGTGATAAGATTAAGAAAATTGAGTGATGCATGAGTAAGAGAGGAATATCTTAACACTAAGTTCCCTCTGCATGGACAGACTTTTACTATTAATATTAAAATACCACATGTGTTATACCAAATATAAAGTATTTAGTAAATTAATTCTCCAATATCTGTCAATCACTATGTCCAACAGGTATTGGGATTGGTGTGGTGTTTGGATGTTTAATAATTGGCTATGCTCGCAACCCCTCCCTGAAACAACAAATATTCTCATATGCTATCCTTGGATTTGCACTATCTGAAGCTATGGGCCTTTTCTGCCTCATGATTGCTTTTCTAATGCTATTTGCTTTTTAGAACATACTATGTATTTTTAAGAAGTGTTTGTACAGTGTATATTATCTGGGGGTGAACTAATAATTTGTTGCATGATGTGTACATTGTAACTAACAATTGCATGTGAAAGTCTGCTGGAGGTGAGTTTACTTGCTTTTTGTTTTAATTAGATCTTAATTTAATAAAAGCTAATATCAAGTTATATAATAATGTTAAAAAGTCAATAGTTGTCAAAAACAGGTGTAAAATTGATTGTCTGTAAATCTCAATGGCAGTTATTCTGGTTATTGAATAAAATCTTTTTTATCTGTTACATAATGTGTCCTAGATAACATGTGAATTCTGCAATCAGTAGTTCTATATGTAGTTATATACTAATATAGTATTTTGGACTTTCATATAATTTTTGCAAGAAAATTTAAAAAATATCTTGCAACTACACTATTTTTGTCACTTTTTTTTTACTTATCTAATCTCTAGATTATATAACACTAAGTATAATTTTATATGAATTATGATAATTATATTGTATAATTCATTCCAGGTGCTGGTATCGGAACAGTGTTCGGTTCCCTCATCATCGGCTATGCCAGGAACCCCTCCCTCAAGCAGCAGCTGTTCTCATACGCCATCTTGGGTTTCGCCCTCTCTGAGGCCATGGGACTGTTCTGTCTTATGATGGCCTTCTTGCTGCTCTTCGCCTTCTAAGCTACTTACTTTTAAGAACACTACTGCCATCCCACGAGGTTTCAGTGTATACTATCTGGAGTGGACGGCCATGGAATCGAATGTGTGAAACCTCACCCTCATAGTGGTGCGAGGACTTGTGTTAAGTGTTACACTTATCAGTGCATCAAAGCAATTTATTTAATTATGTAGTATAATAAAATCTGCAAATAAAATGTTGTACGTAAACTCGACTATTCCTATATCCTGATATTGATTGGTTATATATAATTGTAGATTTGAACTGTTATTCAATTTTGTCTATTTCCCAGTGCAAGCATGTTGGGCGCGTGGTGACTTTTAAGCCAGTTTTAGCACTTTGCGTGTGAGTATTGTCATCACGTGTCCGCTTGTTGTGCTGTGAGGGAATGTCAGCGTCTGTATTGTACATTTTTAGGGCGATTAAATGATACAAACCTATATTTATTTTTACCTTTTTTTTCATAATTTACCTACATTTCAAGAGATATAATTTTTAAAGAGTTATGAATCTCATTGCATTTGAAATTAATTCTGTTTAATTTATAAATAGAGCAGTCAATTAGAAGTCAATCTGATTTTAAAAAATTTTTAACTGAAACTGAAAATATAAAAAGACATCTGAAATTGCTTAATATCAATATATCACAGCTTAAGAAATGAACTATAACCAAACTTATTTTTTTTTACCTAAGCGCAATACAAGAACTAAACCACGCAAGTTTAGTGTATTCTGAAACAGCTTTACACCTTTTTTTTAAAAAAATATTAGCGTTCTATAAAATTACTTAATTTATAAAGTCAATTCAATTTAAATTCTAGTTGGAGTAATCAAAAATATGAATCAGAGGAATATGAAGTAAATTAAAATCATTGTTATATCGTAAAAGGTCAACCAAAAAACCAATAAAGGTGGTATACAAAGCAATATTATATAAGAAACATCCTGCGTGTAAACCTGCAGCTGATAACAATCGATAGGCATCTTTTAATAACTTCGCAGTCTAGTTTTAGTTCTACTCGATTCAAAGCTGTAGTAGTCAAATTAAAGTTATAAACATGTAAGGCCTATAACAGCTTAAGCAGAGATTGATGACTTCGCGAAGTGCGAAGTTCTCATTTTTCGTGACAGTCTGTTGTGTAGCTGATCTGAATGTCACACTGGCTGCAAAAGCGGTGAGTTGACAATAAACATTATGGGGATTGAACCTGTGAATTTAACTGTTGTAGCAGTGGAAATTCTGGAAGCGTTGAGTGTTCAGTGGCAGAACTCAACTAAGCGCTTTGCCTCATATTTCATCTTGAGTGGGGACTGGCCTCTACTGCTGCGACGATCTCTTAAAATATAAATTCAATAAGTCAATATATATATTATGAAACAAAACTTTATTTCATAATACACATGACTTTTATACAAAGTTTATTCGTTATGTAACATTGTCTCAATGAGTTGAACTGTCTCAAGAACTTGGCAACCCGTGCGGGTTTCAAAGATGCCGGTATTGACGTCTTGTAAACAGGTCACCTGATTAGTACTATCTATGACAAACCCAAGTCTAAATTTGTCTTTTTTTATAGTAATAATATTTTTTTCAGCTTAACGCTGTTTCATATATATGTAGCCGTGATGGCGCAGGGCACAAGCGTGTGACTAACGCGACGGCTGTGGTTTCCATTCCCACTCGGGGGGGAAAGGAGTATGAGTTAATAATAATTTAATTTCTTGGGTTTGGTACTAAGGCAAAAAAGCCGCGTGCGTTGAATTCCGGCACTCAACACGCAATGCCTCGAAAAGTACGGCAAAAAGTAGAGAATGGTTCGAACGAGGGGAAGTTCGTTTATCGTTACCATGCACAACATGTGCAAATGCGTTTACGTAACATTCTCGTCAAAAGGTCAAAAAACCCACATATGCGCATGTCGGGCGTGCNGGGGGGGGGGGGGACATCCCCCTATCTTTCCTTGTATCCGATAAATAATTGGATTTACCTAATATACTTCAAAGTATCTCCCATATGCCTTGTTTTTAAAGATAAATATGATGATATTCGTCCCTAGCGTTAGGACACTCCGTTTGTCAACGTAATGTAAATGTATTCTTATATTCCTTAGTTTGGTGGATGAACTAAATATTTCACCATTAAACCCATATTATACGCAGTCAATAGTGAGTAGTGGCGCGGGGCACAAACGTGCGACGGTTAACGCGACGGGTTCTCGGTTCGATACTCATTCAAAGAAATGGAATATTTGATATATTGCTTCCTCACTTTTGTAACCAGGTAAAACGCGGCGTTGAGTTCCGGAATTCAACACGCAATGCCTCCAGAAATCGGCGGAAAGAGAACGGAACTGTCTTAATGAGAACAAAGAGCCTTAACATTAGTTTTACAGGATCCCATGTTCAAATGTTACCCAATATTATAGTGGGTATTATATTTATTTATTTTTGTATTTTATTGGTATTTTTGTGTATCAAATGTTGCCCACTATAATATTATAGCGGAAATACAAAATGAAAATACTTTTAGGTTCACGTGTAGGCAGAGGGATCCTGGAAAACGAATATGTTCCCATTAATACGATTTGATTACATTTTTAAATGACAAATATTGAATGTAAAAATTAAATGCATGCGTCAAATGTGTATCTACTGGATATCGCTATTCGAGAGCAAGTGAAACCAAAAATTATAGCTTGTCTGGCAGATAAGGCTGGACTTTATCAACCAGTGGTGGTGATGGTGGCCATTAGTATCACAAATAAAAGAAAAACAGATGATAAAAAAACTAAAAAGATTATTAAAAACTCCGTTTATATCAACAAATTTATTGCAAATATTTACTGGATTGTATCTGAGAGAATACTCCCGCGCGACAACACTAAAGTAATTCCAGCGAAGGTATTCACTTAAATACTTTTACAAAAAAAATCTTCTAACTTACTTAAACAGGTCCATGCATTCTTAATGCTTACAATTTTACATCATTTTGAGATATTTTATACCATAGTGAATCCAATCTTACATTAGAATGCATTCAATTTGGGTTCAAAGAAAAACGCCTGCGAATATTCGATGCTTTAAAAATTCTAAAATTTAATTTACTAGTATAGTCTAATCACATAAAATATTATTTAAACTCATATCGAATATATCGAAGTCAGTCCGTCCGACATTTAATATAAATATGTAGTAAAGCATCGAACAAACGCAATAAAATAACCAGAATGTACCAATAGTGTGAGGCACACTTTACCGCGGTCTCCCCTCACGCCCACACGCACACACGCGCCACACACACATTTGTATAAACATGTAAATATATTTAAATCTCGTAATAGACATCGCATGATTTGGTGTTTCACATTATCACTTACTGTCATAGGCGTAGCTAGCAAAAAGTGGGTTCATTTAAATTAAAACAATATAATATACTCATATATAAAATAATTTAGATTCTGAGGCCGTCGTGTACCAGCGGCACTGTGTCCGACTAAATATGACGGGTATGGATTCTTTGCTCTATTTAGAAGAGAAAGCGCGGCGTTGAGTTCCGCATCTCAATGACAAACGCGCATGCATATATAAAATTGGAGAAAGTAGTGTCTTAACACACTTACACTTTCTGCCTAAAGTAGGCTATACTACAGCGTGAAGCTAAAATAAAGATATAATTTTCTCCATATTATATTTCAATTTAAAGTGGAAACTAAAATACAAATCGCACCTTAAGAATTATAGTGAGCTAATAAAAAAAACATCATGATCTTGAGAAAGAAAAAAAATATATAGATAAATAAATCAATAGTTAATTTAAAAACCATTCACTACTGTATCTTCCAAAAAGATTTTGTAAGCCTAATTTTTGTACAAAAATGCAATTCTACACATCTTTATTTCTCTTTTCCCAAAACATGATATTTTTAAATTCTAAAGGTGCGAAATTATATTTTAACTTAAGTGAAATCATATATGTTATATTACCAATTTCAAAGACTTCTAAGACCCCATATAAATGATTCTAGCTACGTCTATGGTTACGACTACTTGTACTCGTACATAATTTTTCAAATTTAATTTTTTTTTAACATGGCCAAAGAAAAACATGATTGGTTTAAATATTAAATAATTAGGTTTCTTTTTTTCAGTTTGAGAATATTGTAGAACTTTGAAGTGAGGATGTTACGGATTCCGGATCTGGACGCAGATATAAGAAAAATACTATTTCCGTCTGCCCGGAATATTAGTTTTTTTAGTTTTGGGGTAATTTTAGTAACTAATTTATAGAAAATTTACTGATGTGATATTTGTTATTCATATTTTTCTAGGAACAACATTTTTGCGGCTGGGCCAAACAAAATCTAAACATAATATGTCGAGAAATATACGAGTCTCCGATATTTTCATATTATAATTGACTACGGCTAAGAAGTTCCACAACATCCCTGCTTTAAAGTTCTAAAATCTTTTGTGATCATTTGTGATCGACGATCGATTTCTACAAATATTTATATAAATCAAAATGTATGTATTTCAACAGAACATTACTACTAAATGTCCGACAGTCCGGTATCAAAATATATCTTACATATAATAATTTACATAGAGACGCTCATTAACATTATAATACTAACAACAACAAAATGTAAGGCAGATAGATTTTCCGTAATACGTTTGAAACGACGATCGTTGTTATACACAACATTATATTCATTATTTATAGTTCAGAAATCTTAATTTCAGGGTGCAAGGCAGTCTCATCAACCATATAAATATTGTTATAATTTCTAATTATAATTAGAAGTGACTAACTAAACACGAGGAACTTCTTCATTTCTAAAAATATTTAGATTTTCTCAGTTTTGATCTACACAAATAAAAAATTTTTAAACTCAAACAAATTAAAGTATTTTGTTATAATATATAACAATTAATGTTGTGTATAACAAACACATCGACGAGCGGGCTCTACATATGCATAATAAATATTGTACTAGTAAAGAGTGAGGGTGATCCATACAATATCATTTTGAGATATAAAAAAAACTAAAATAAAAACAAATATTTTAGTCCATAATAAACTAAATGGTCAGCATTAACAAAAGAAATAGAAAAATCATAAATATCTTAAACTTTTGTAATGATAAATTAATTGAGAAACAATTCCCAGATCACCCTTAACTCTAAAATGTAAAACGGCATAACAAATTAGCACTAGGTGTGTAAATGTGGAAGCTATTAAACAATGTAAACGTACAATAATTTTACTTAGCCTAGAGCAAAACAAATTAAGGCATTTCTCTACATCGTTCCGAACAACCGCTATAATAAACTCGCTTTTTCGAATCCATAGACACTTTACTTTATTGAAAAGTCAAGTCTGTAAAAAGTTTAAAATGTCAAATGTTTTTATTTCCTTGCGCAGAATTGAAAATCAACACAATCATTGTTTGTTTTAATAAATCACTATAAAGTGCTTTTTCACCATTAGAATTGAATTATTAGTCATGTCTAAGGAAGAAAACATAACATTAAGATTATAAAGTATTGTACCTCCATACAGCTCTGTCACAGGCATTAAAAAAGTAAATAGCATATGATAATGCAGAAAACACGATATATTATAAAATATCTTATATTTATATGAATTAAGTGTACGGATTTAAAATTACATACATATAAATACTTTTTATTTATATAATATGAAATTTTAACAATGTACATACTATAATCAATAAAAATAGAAACAGACTTAGCCTTACAATATTTTTGTCATCTGATGTGTGAGATCATCATGTTAATATTTTGGTCCGAAACAAGTGTCTATGAATTCGAATACTTACAATATTTTTGGCTCAACCTATCAAAGGAAACTACTCATCACCGATTTATATTAAAGTACCCTCTTTTATATCTAATTGATATTTGTTTCTTTGTATAAATATAACTATATTAATTATATCACTTCCGTCTCGAACTGAGCCCCCTTTGAAATTGTTATAGGTCCGTATGTTTCGTGCTGCTCCAGTTTCAGCATTTGATGCTTCTTGAGAACTAGTAGACTGTAGAACTTTTGCGCAACCTGTGATATATAAACATTAGTACATTTTAAAACTTTTATTTTTCTTAGTTTTTTTTTAGTTTAACGTACATAAGAAATAAAAATAATTCATTCCCCTGAGTGTGGGTTATCCCACAACCGTAGCGTTTAAAGTCAGACGCTGTGCCGCTGCGCGACGACAGCCTGATATTTTAACGTAAATTAATTTTAATGTTGATGCCTTCTGGTTTCCATATTTTTTTATCCTAAACATAAATAATAATATTAAAATAAACAACTGTCAACTATTTATGAAGAGAAATTGAAAACTGTGAGTTCCAATCTCATGAAATAAAATATATTAAAACATTGTAGTTTCGTTACACAATATTCATTCCCTGCCTTGGTATTATTATCATAGAATTCTGCAACCATAATTATATACGATTTTGGGAGGATGTATACCTGCTTCCTGTTGTTGTGTCGGGGTGCCAGGTCCGCGAAGTCGAGCACGCGGTCGGCGGCCAGCTTGGGGCGCATGGCCGTGAACAGCTGCGCGGCGCGCCGGTTCAGCACGCGCTCCTCGTACTGCTCCTCCGTCTCGCCCGCCTCGCGCACCTCGCTAAGGGGCTCCTCGGGCTAGATGAAACGCCAATATTATATTAGTATTTATTTTTTAGCTTCACACTCATTTATATTATATACTCAGACATACAGACAGACAGAGTTACTTTCGAATTTATAATATAGGTATGGATAATTTTTATTTTTTTATTTTACACAAAAATTCCGAATTGCGTTTTGAGTGGCGGAAATCAACGCCGCGCTTTCCCTCGACACCAGAGCGCACGAAATGGAAATATTAAATAATTTTATTTCCTAGAAAGGGAATGAAACCTACAACCTGTCGCGTTTGCAGTCACTCTTTGTGCCCCTGCGCCATGACTGGCCCCAAATTTTCAATCTCTCGAAGAATTTTATCACATTTAAATATCAAACATTTCTAATTGTTTCTCCAAGTCACTTTTATCTTAAACTTTTTCTACTTTATGGGATAAACATTATGATAAAACTTACATTTTCAACACTGAGAGGTAAATCATAATCGTGCTGCGGACTGTGATGACCATGTTGGTCATCATACCCTAAGTTTGTCATTTGCATACTATTCTGTAAAACAAACAAAAAAGTTTAAATAAGAACACTTTACTTATTAGATTAAAAAAAGTTATCTTTAAAAGATGGCTTTTTTTGCTTCATACTTTATCCCGCATATAAAATAGTAGGAGTGTGCAATACTCCATCCCATATTTGAAGCACCATGGGGAACTCCACGTTGTGTTGGAGACTTCCTTACTTAAGAGTTTTATCAACATACTTATTAAGTGTGGAATAACACTTTAAAAGTATTAAAAAAGAAACTAACCTGATAATCGCCATGTTCAAGCGGCATGGGCAGCGGCTCCATCGGCCCTGTGTTCAGGTCGTGCGTATGCGCATGCGCGTGCGTGTGCGTGTGCGCCTGCGTCAGGAACGGGTGCTCCCCGCCCATCTGCGGCATCATGGGGAGCTCCATGTTGTGTTGGAGCAGGGCGCCGTGTTGGAGACCTGCCCGTGACATAATGTATGCGTTTTAGTATAATATTTCAATTACTTATTGATATTATATAGGCGAAACTGAGAGAAAAAATATCCTTTCACTAGACTCTTATTTTCATAGTTTCATTCATATCTATATATAGTAGGGTAGTCAGAGGGAAGTCTGTGTCAGGACACTATTGGATTGAACTGGACATCCAATTTTCGATACATTCCGTCTCAATTGGCGGAACTTAACGCTGCGTTTTGTTTTGTTACTAGAAGAAAGAAAAAGAGAAAATATCCACAACCGTCGCATTTATATTCAGACGCTGTGCCATTGATGGACTCTATGGATAGATTTTCTCAGCCTCAAAATATAAAAATACAGTAAAAATACAATAAAGGCACTATTTTCTTTCCTTCAGTTCTTATTAAATAATAAAGCAGCAAAATAAACCTCCTAATATTCTTTCATTAAGCCCGTAAACAATATCTTATATTACTTATAAATAAAACATACTAACCAGAAGGTGTCATACCGCCATGTTGTAACCCCGCAGGCGTCATTCCGCCGTGTTGTAGGCCACCGGGTGTGAGGCCGCCGTGTTGGAGACCTGCCGGTGTCATGCCACCGTGTTGGAGGCCCGCTGGTGTCATGCCACCGTGATCGAGACCACCTGTGGAATAAAGCAATCTTTATTAATTATAATTGTCTATTGTGAAATAGTATTTTAGGAGTTAAGTACTGTTTAGTCACTGTTTAGTCGCATATAGAACATTAATCAAGATAAATTTTATACGGCACACGCTGTGCCCACGTTCCATCGAATTCTGGAGGCATTGCGTGTTGAGTGGAAGAACTCAACGCCTCGCTTTTACCTCGACACCAGAGCGAAGAAATTAAAATATTAAACATTTTATTTCCTCGAGGGAGAATTTGTCCCTGAGCCCTAGGCCTCTGGCATTTATACCTAAATAAATCCAACATGGAGCAAAAAAAATGCACAACTTACCAGGCGTCATAGTACCATGATGGAGACCCGCTGGCGTCATACCGCCGTCAAGACCAAGTCCCGGCGTCATACCACCTGGCGTCATACCGCCCGGCGTCATGCCACCAGGCGTCATTCCGCCTGGCGTCATACCTCCCGGTGTCATGCCACCTGGCGTCATGCCACCAGGCGTCATTCCTGTAGAACAAAGTGGTATTAAATGACTGTACAGTGCAAGAACATACCTCAATTAAAAACACATCATTAACATAGAATATATTTTTCCTTTTATAAAATGCTTATTTATTATGCCATCTAATGATCTGTCTATATCAATAATCCAGCACCCTCTGGTCTTTAATAGTCCTGGATTAGTGATATTCTACTGTACTTTATTTATTATTCAATATTGATTTTGCATGTATTTATATATTAAATATTTTATATGTATTGAGAGAGAGAGAAGAGAAAGATGATTACCTCCATGTAGTGGACCAACCAGACCTAATTCGGGTTGATCACCGTGCTGTAGCCCTCCAGGTGTAAGCCCTCCTAATAAAAAAAATAAAGAATTACATTACAATATATAGACATATACTAAGGCATAAATAATGTCCTCAACGACATTATCTTAACGCTACCATTGGTATTTTATATCGATCTTTTGAAAACATCTTGTAAGGAGAGCCATTTACAGAATTTAAATAAAATTAGTCTTAAAAAATGGGCACGTCGTAAGTTATCCAGTAAATGTCCAAATCCACAGATAAAAGTGCACGAGAGCGTCAATTATCTGAAATAATTAGAAATTTTGGGTGTTCGAGAAATCAGTTTGTATGGATAATAGAACTATGTTGATTTAACCATACATTTTCAAAATCATGTTTACATAGTTATATCTTTTGTCTATTGGTGTACAAGAATGCGCGAGTTGGACACGCGTAGTAGTTCGGATAAGCAGTCATTTAGTTGCTTGACGTTCGGATAATCGACGCCATTTAACCAAATCTAAATTAATAAAATCTAAATTAAGAATCACCTGGTGTCATAGCACCATGTTGTAGACTGCCCGGCGTTAGTCCTCCTTGCAACAGTGTACCGGGAGTTAGGGGGCCCAAAACTCCTGGTGTAAGCGGAGCTCCTAGGGAACTTAGCATACCTGTATTTTTGAATATTATATGTTAATGATACTTATTTGCTCTTTTTATATACAATTAAATAATAATAAAGCTGGTAAAATTTATATTGATTATAAAATAAGTACTAATTTCCTATTACAGTAGATAGTTTAACACTACATATATATTTTGTTAGGGAAATTTGAAAATAATATTAAAATATGGTCTTTTAAAATATGTGGCTACACATCTTTGGCTATTTTAGAAACAGGTTTAAAATTTCGTTTCTTAATTTTTAATAAAATTACAATTAAATAAATTTAGATAAATGATTATAACAAAACAAATCCCATTACCAATGATAAAAAGGTATGTAGAAAAAGCAACAATGATTATATGCGCATAAAGCGTTTGTGTAAAATAACTTCTCTCTCTAAAATTTTCGAATCAAAATTAGCAACATATTATTGGCGAAAGTGTATTATGCTATCCAAGATCATTAAAATGATATTGATGTATATAGATAGAGTTAAGTGGCGTTCTTCCGGTAGAACGCCACTTAACCCGGAGTGGGTAGTTGAAGGTGAAAGACTAAAATAATTTAAATTGTAGGCAAAGGCCATTTATTGGAAGGAAACTCTTATGAAGCTTACTTATTAAGTGGTATATATCACATAACGCAATTACGTTGTATCTGTTTATAAGCATATAGACCATAAAGTGTTTGATTTAGTTTTTAAAAAAACGTTAACAACTTCTGATTTCTAATAGTTGTGTCAGTCTTAAAGCAACCTATCACACAGAGCTGCTATTGATTTTCGCATTGAATCTGCCTTCTGAGCCGGTGGCGAGATTAACGGTACCGACATTTCTATGTAATATATGTACATGTATAATGTATATATATATGTGTACCTGGCGTGGCGGGCGGCTCCACATCGTCATGTCGCGGCGACCGGTACGGCGTGGGCGCGCGCTCCGGCTCTGTGCGTGCGCAGTGCGGGGGAGCGGTTAGTGGGGGAGGGGGGAAGCGACTCATAGTGTATATTATATAATAAAAAAAAATTAGTGTTATATAAATAATTTGTGTAATATTTATTATTCGTAATAAATATTCTATAAAAATACACTATAAGCTCCTTCCCTATTATTATTATACACATATTAATAAGCACAGATGAAATTAGAATGCAACACCTTTATTATGAAGAATAATATAAAAGAATATTAGATATTGTTTTAATGGAATGAAATTAGTAGAACATTGAACATGAATCAAAAGCTGTGACTTATAGTTTGCTCTTAGATATAATATTTTAGTGAAAGTGAACCAAAACGAAATATATATACATATAGACAAATGAATATAAACTTACCGACTGATGGTTCATACTCTTGTGGGATAGGTGTTGGAGGTTCTAATTCAATCTGAGGTGCAGGAGTCTCTGGTGGGTGCATTGTCTAAAGAAACATTGTATAAAATTATGTCAAATATAAAAACAACAAATGTTGGTTTTTATTTGTTTTTTTTTTCGCTTCACGCTGTATTCCGCATGTAGTAAGCGAAAGAGTCTAGTGTTAAGACTCTCCGCTCCCCACTTTCCGTCGAATTCTGAAGGCATTGCATGGTGAAGAAAATGTAATTAAATATTTTATTGTCTCGAGTAGGACAGAGGAAGAGTGGTATGTTCGATTCAAACTCGAGGATGAATTATTATCATCGCGCATTGCTTACAAGACAAAGCGTGGACCGCCACAAACAAACACGCAATGTTCTGAATGAAAAGGTGTGGTGGGAGTGGAGTCTTGTAATAATTTTTACATTTCCTCTATCAATCCTGCTACAGGCAAGATATAGTATAAACGTAACAAAAAATGCACATTTTAGGAACTACTTAAAAAATATACATATTTTTTTGTATATTATATTGAGCGCCTAATAGAGTATTTTAGAGATATCTATTAACCCGAAATTCTTTTTAGAAAATCATCCAAAAAAATATCTATTAACGCACCTCCTCGTGTCGTCGCTTCCTGCCGGCGCGCCTTGCGACGGGCGGCTCGGGGTCGGGCGAGCGCGCCGGGTCGCCCTCCTCCGCCTCCGTGCGCAGCGTCATGTTGCGTTGATACTTCTGTAATCGGAAATGAGACTAACATTATTTAATTTATTAAAAGTATCCTTTCGTGGCGCAAGGGCACACAGTGTACTGAAAATCGACTGGTTGTAGGTTCAATCCCCACTCGAGAAAAGGAAATATAATAATATTTTATTTAAATTTATATTTTCATTTCTTCGCTCTGACAACAAGACTGTTAACGCAATGGTTGTCGTTTTAGCCACGAGGCGGAATTTCAATTGCGGAATTGAACTCTGTCATCCAACACACGATCTTTCGAATTCGGGCGGAAAGTAACAAAAACTGTAGTTGTCTCTGCTACATGCGGGATATACAGTGAAGCTAATATTAAATTGTGACACCTATTTGTATACATGGATTTTGTGCGCCATATCTATTCCTAAAAATGTAAAATTATCATTGTGTTCTCCACAATGTGACATTGGCGACATTAATTTTGCTTAAATGTTGAAATTGAGGAAGTGTTTTAATGTTTTAATGGAGTGTCTTAACACCAGGTTCCCAGACATATTTTGCCTTTAACACACACCTTGAACAAGACCCTGGAGGGTATGGGCTTGGCAGGCAGAGTGAATAGCTTCTCTACACCACCCGTCTCCTTCCAGTGCATGAGGCGGCGCGTGGGCGGCGCCAGGTCCAGGGTGGTCACTATGTCTGACGTGTTGCTGAGCTGGTTCTTCATCTCCTCGCCCGAGATGTTCTTCACCTCGTCTACTATTAGCTTACGTTTCCGTTTCGCTTTTGTTATGCCTGGGTATAATAGAGTTAAAGGCTAAATTATAAATTCTATAATTTATTATTAAATAGTTCATTGTCACCTAAATTATAAGAAATACAGAAATGGCTACCAAGCATAAATTATTCAGTGTGATGCGTATTTACCAATAACATATAAAAATCTGAGTTTATGAAGAAGCTAACTCTAAGAAATTAGGTGCTAAATGCAAATAAAGCCCTTATATTTCTTTTAGTGTCACTAATTTTATGTTTTCCTCTATATGCAAACATTAAGCACCAACATTAATTGGACATAATGTGACTATTTTTTGTACCTTTAAGAACAGTAGCATCGACAGGTGCCAAAGCAAAGGATTCTTCATCATTTTGTAATAATGTTGTAGAGTCTATTGCTGGTGCTGGAGTAGCGGGCGCCTCGGCTGGCTGTGGTTCTTCCGGTACTTGATCGTCTACATCCTGTTAAATAATATAATCAGTGTTTATTTTATAGTCGTAATATTTCTTATTGAGGTGGGTCTAATTGTAACGCGCCGGTTGCGGGTTCGATCCCCACTCATGAATGATTTCTTTATATTTTCATTTCTTAGCTCTGACAAAAGACCAATGTTTAGTTCGTATCCTGCTTATAGCACAGTAAGCAGGGGGACCTGGGAATCTGTTAAATCGCTCCATTAAGACACTTCCATTTCCCACTTTCTTCCGAATTCTCGAGGCATTGCGATTTCTCGAGGCGTGGCAGAACTCAGCACCATGTTTCGCCTCATTACCAGAGTGAGGAAGTGAAAATATTAAATATCTCATTTCCGCGCGTTGCAATCGGTCCTGCAACATGTCGTGTTTACATAAGTGTGCCATTATATAGAAAACAAATTCTCTATATTCTCTATACAAAATACAGTATATTAAATAGTATAACCATAGGCCTGACAGACGGCGGTCGCGGCGCGGCGGGAGGCGGCATCAGTCCTGCGTCATCGCGCGGCGTCTCGCTCCCATGCGGGGGGCAACCTCCCCAACTGTAAAATTTATTTTTTTAAATCAATTTGAAAAAGATGCTAAAAATTATCACATTGAAAATTATTTATTATTCAAGATGCTTGAGTTTAGCATTTAAAAAAATTATCGAGCTAAGTGACTGAGTCTAATGAGCAATGACTTTGCTACTTACTACTTTGCAGATAATTGTTATAAAAAATAATATAATACATAAGGATTTTATTAAAAAAATACACTTGTTACTTCTAATCTGTTTATATCGATGAAAAGACATAAATTGACATCCCCGGTGGAGATCAAGCTCACAAGCATGGCGCGGGAGTACCTGTGCGCAGGCGAGGGCGCGCCGGGCGGCGAGGAGGGCGAGGGCGGCGCGTCGTAGGGCGGCATGTCGTCGTCAGAGTCCGCGTCCGCCGCCGCCTCCGCCGAGCGCGCGCTGCCCCCAGCTGCTTCTATCTCCGCCTACCCAAATACATGCTTTTAAGTTTTAACCCACTTACACAAAGTTATATGTATGTCCTTCGATATCATTTGTGACAAATCACTGAGCTGATCATAATGATATGAAATGCAATAGCTCAACAATTAGGAGCTAACGGATAAGTTTTTAAACATTGTATTAACATACATATTATGTGCATATAGATATAGTTTTGAAGTTGGTTTTTATAAACCATTTCATATATATAGCATTGTTATTTTCTCACTTACGCACTAAAAACATGTAATCTGTACTTTTAAATAGAAATTTAATTACATATAGGAATATGTACTTTATCATCATTAATAAAAAAAAATGAAATACTGTACATTGCTACTGTGTACTGTAATATATCGTCGCTTTGGTAATCATGCCTCAACTTTAGTCAAACTAAAATATATACTTAAGTGGAGATTTTACTTTCTTCACCATCAAAGCCGCAATATTTCGTGATTCTTTGTTGTTATTGAAACTGTGTTGTTGCTATCTGAAGAATATTAAAAAGAATGTTGTAATATGATAAAACAGAATAACAAATATATTGAACCTGTAATGATTGTGGTTGCGCAGAGGTACCAGGCATGCCAGTGCCAGCTCCGCCTGTGGAGCTTCCGGCTGTGACATCTCCGAATAAATCACCCTCAAATAGACCTCCCGCATCTGTATAAACAAATTCAATCATAAAATTCCATGTATCGATAATAATAACAAACAGTGGTTAAGATGATCTACAATTTTAGTATAAATTTGAATTTATCAAATTCCTACATACCTTGGAAATATGGACATAAGTAAAAATAGAAAGAGAAAGAATATACTTTAAAGAAGCTTCAGATTCATAATTATATCAAAATTATACTATATAAGTCTTTAGGTAAATTGTAGCCTATTTATTATTCTGATATAAAAAGTACATAGTTCAGTAGTTTTTGAGTAAAAGTGGAACAAACATCCATCATCACAAGCTTTTACATTTAGAATATTAGTATAATACAAATAAAACATTATTATATTACTCTATCACATTCATTCATACACAACCATATTTTTAATAACATACTACTACTATAATTACTAACGTCCAAAATCCCCCACGTCGCCTATGGTGCCACCAAACCCATCATCCATAGGTCCATGGGGTGCTGNGTACATTAAAAGATAAAAAAATTACAATAAATTGTGAAACAACACACCTTTTTAATTGTAAATTAATAAATTCCACATATCTTAATTATATTTTCATCATCAAAATCATCCATCCATATTAATTGTGTTGTTTATTATTTTAAACACCATAATTATATAATATGAGCATCTGGTTTAAATAAATATAAATATTTTCAATATTAACTTTGTCCTATTTTGTAGGGATTGTAGACAAAATTCATAAAATATCCAGACCTACCTGTTCTAATCCACCCTCATTTCCAATAGCCTCTCGCATAATATCTGGGTTATCTGTATCAAAACCCATGTCTCCAAATCCATCATCATGGGTAACTAAGTTCAAGGACCCATAGTCTTCTCGCATTGTTATTTCTTCAGCTCTTGACTGATTGAGTGAGAACTGGGCTTCAATATCTACTTCACTATTAAAAAATATAAAGATTTGTTATAATCATTATAATCATAAATCCTGTATCCATTTGAATAAAAATTATGGTTGTGAGAAATTCTAATAGGGGGAATGAAGTATTTTCATGTCTTTCCTTTGGTAACAAGACAAAGCTTTGCATTGAGTCCCACCACTTAACATGCAATATGCATCTAAAGTTGAGCAGCACATGAGGAATGGAATATCTTAACACAAGTTCTGTTTGCACCCTGTTATATGTGGGATAAAGTGGAAAGCTAAATAAAACAATAATGGTGTGAGTAATGTTTTTTACATTTATAAAATGTTGTTCTACTCTTAGGAAAGAAAAATACTCTTTAGAAAACATAAATAAAATTGTTTTGATTTAATCTAAATTTTAAGATTAAAATACCTTTATCTTGCTTTATGAATTAAATTTATTTTTCTTTATGTCCTACAGGTTTTAATTATTAATGATGTTCATATTTTACATTATTTGAAGTAGTTACTTCACTTTTAGTTAAAAGTGTATGATATAATTTTATTTAATTATTTATTAATAATAAAAAGGAGTAAATAGAATTGTATAAGAATTCAATTTATGGTTATTATGGTTATTACGCTTAAATTGTGCATACTTACTTTAATTCTGGCATAGCACTGTCAAAATCATGAAATACTTCAGGTAATGTAATAGCATTTAATGCGGCCTCTCTATGTTCCTCTGGTAAATCTACCATGCCTGGCCGAAAGGCCAACTACAAGAAATAAAAATAATACCTTTATACTTAGTTTCTATGCATTATTAAACAATTTGTATTAATATTACATGTACAAAACATGTATCAAAATATTTGCTTCAAATTCATATTTAAAACCTTATTTGATTATTTGAAAATGTATATCATAACATCATGTACAGAATAAATTGTAAAGGATAATAAATATTTCATATATGACAAAAGTACCTTAATTTTGACGAATGCCTCATTACAATCTTGCAGCAAGTATTTGGCTTTTCTGGAGTAAATTCTCACTACACCCAACAGCAGATGGCCCGATGTTCGTAAAGCCATTTTAACTTTAGGTTTTAAAATACCATCTACTGATTTTTCAATATTTGTCTCGAAAACATGAGCTTTAGTCAACTTTTTGTCCCAATGAGCTGCCAGCCAAATCTTGGCCAAAGGGCCCTTCTTGGCCAGCACAAAGTGTGCGTAAAACATTTTGAAAAATCACTTAATCTGATCAGTTACATCAAACTAGCCCTGTAAATAAACGATAAAGAAGTATAAACACTTTGTAACACACTTTTTTACACGAATACCACGAACAAAACACTAACGACATTAACCAATTTGGCGCCTATTCTACGTTTACCTAAATTAATGTAGGTTTCATTTAAAATTTATTATTTTTAAATCACTATACTTTAATACATTAAGTTGACATATTTATAATATTATAATATATAGGCAAACCTTCATAAATTACAAATTAAAAACTTCAACTTCCACATACAACGTAAACATGACAACAATTACGCTTTCAAGATGGCGCCGTGCATTTCACGATAAACGAATATCTTCGTTCAGAAATATAGTTGTCTTTTACAAAATAAATATATAAATTTATTTACCTCTATTGTAATAAAATAATTAATAAAATTATCACAAAACATATAAATATAAGAAAAGAACAGATTTACATGTATGATTAGGTTTCTCTATCTTATCTATAAATTTAAAGTTAAGAATTTTGTATAAATTGCCTTTATGTATTAGAATCCTATGGATACATTTAATATTATAAAATAACATGTAAGCTTATACATATTTAAATTAATAAATGTACCATCATCATCATTTAAATTGTATAAAATAATAAGTCCTAATATGTTCAAAACATATTTTCAAATTTAATTTATGTATTATTATTTACAAACTATATTCATGATAATTTAGTTGATTGACTAATATTTCCTCGGTATAAAAATATATTTGTCTGATTTTCAAACTTACTTTACATTGCATATAATATGAATGTATGTTATATTCCGCATTCTACATGAACGACGCTCTTTGTAACAATCAATACATGGTCAGGTACGTCTTTAGATGCATTTAGAGCTTTTAATGCTTGAAGAAACATAACTTTTTTTATCACAGATACGTTAGAACACCAATAATCCAAGTAAATATGTTGTCACTTAATGTGGAGTTACATAAATTTATTTTGTTCTGTGCTTTCATTTCAGCACCAACACGGATTTGAGTCCACCATTTTTACGTACTGTGACTTGCGCAGTACTAAGCAAAATAAAATCAAGAAAAAATGCATTAAAGAATGTTTTAAAACTAAATTACATAAATAAATAATTAACATTGTATTAGATTAAATCGTAAGCGATTTCATAACATGTTAATTACATTACATGTGTCCTTTTTAGTTCTTCAAAAATTGAGTTAAAATTATAGGTCTGACATGTGTATGTCTGTGGCACTGGCATCATAGATTCCGAGTGTTCGAATTTAAAGTGCTGCTTTTTATTTACTGTTTTCAGCTTCACGATGTATCTCACATGTAGACAGAGTAGGCAGAGGGAGCCTAGTGTTAAGACGCTCTGGGCTCCATTTACCACCGTGTTCTGGAGGCATTGCGTGTTGAGTGACGGAACTCAACACCGTGCTTTAACTCGACACCAGAGCGAAGAAAATGAAGATATTAAATATTTAATTTCCTCGAGTTACAGAACACATTTACCCATTCACACGCGTGTTGCCCCTGCGCCATGACTAGTCTGTTTATTTTCTATTTACATCAAATTTTACATATTCTAACATTTGCCGAAGCACAGTGGAATCGTAAAATAAATATAGGGCCACGGAGAGGTGGCTTAAAAAAACGAATTTGAGATCGAAAAAAAATTTAAAGAATTTAAAGCGTAAAAGAATGAACTTTGAGTTCCAAATCTATATACATCTTTATTCTTTACAACCATTGTAGATTTGATAATAAACTTCACTATAATAATATGTTAAGCATTATAGAATACGTATGTAAGAATATGTATACCCACAGGATCAGATGAAAGGAATATTTATACTCTCTAGAGCAGAGTTCCCCAAACTTTTTTGTGTCGTAGACCCCTTGCCATGTTTTTCCGTGTTGGGTAGACCCCCTACTTACCTGATATTGATTTCCTGTAAATTTATAACTGTAGTGAAGTTTAGTGTTAAAACTTATAGTAAAAACACATGTTAATTTATACATTTATTAATTGAATTTAAATTAAAACTACTCGAAATAAAATTTTGAATCTGTTATGTAAAATATACGTTACAATAAATAAACATAATAAAAATGAACGTAAGTAAATAGGTACTATCAGTGTATGTGTTGAAAGCAGCTTTGCAACCCCTTTGCAGGTTGTCGTAGACCCCCAGGGGTCGATATAGACCACTTTGGGAATCATTGCTCTAGAGTATAAAGTGTATTTTTCTTTAACAAGATTCCTTCATGAACCTCCACGAAGCTTTTTTAATTATCTTTCTTTCATTGCCTACAGTACAGTCGAAATGACTTATTCGAATCTATCTAAATTTATGAATATAAAAGCATATTTTACTGAGTAGTAAGATCAGTCTTAAATCATACTCCAATATATATTGGTTTTATATTTAGAATTGGAAGCATTGTCATTATAAAAAACTTAAAGTTGAAAAATGATTCTTTTGATCCCATCAAATGATAAATGTATTTTTTTGTTACTATTTGTCAGTCCGAACCGAAATTATAACATCAAAAAATATAAATATATTTGGTACAACTTTTAAAGCTTTTTAGCTATATTTTCTTATTTAGTGTAAATAAAACATTCACCCCTCCTCAGCAGTCGGGAATTAAGTGTACGGCCAAAAATCTAGACAACAGTTTTATTTTTAAAATGTAACATAATTGTAATAAATAAATATTTTATATCATATGTATAATAATATTTTATCTAGTATAATTATGTTCCTTGTTTTATATATTCTATGTTTTCAATACTGGCAATGTAAAAAAAATTGTCCCAGTCTTGCTTCTTGACAAATTTCAGTTCTCTTTTCCGGCTTACCTGTGGAGTACGCGAGACGTATGTGAAATTTAAATCTTTAAATATCAGTGTAATCTTTCAATTGTTTAAATTCAATTTGTTGCATTTAAAAGATAAATACCAGTGTGTGTAAACTTATTAAATATTTTTAACTTTTACATTGTATTATTTCAAATTGCAGAATGCTTACATACAACATGTTTGCAAGGGGTCGCTTTTACGCGGCCCTTTTGTGGCCAGACCGATGATGTGACTTCTGATCAATTTGTATTGATTTTGTTGCTAGGTCTGCCACAGGCTTCCCAAGATGGGCGCTTACAGATATATTCAAGAATTGTATCGTAAAAAGCTTAGCGATGTTATGCGCTTCCTTTTACGTGTTAGAGTATGGCAGTACCGCCAATTAACTCGCATGCACCGTGCACCTAGGCCAACGAGACCCGACAAAGCTAGGAGACTAGGCTACCGCGCCAAGCAAGGTTAGTAAATTATCAATTTTTCAGGCGTGATAATCTTAGGTCCATGATAAATTTATAGGTTATAAATTTATGTTAGAGGCTACATACAGCTGTTGTTATAAAATAACTTAATTTCAATTGATTAGACCACGTGGTCAGCTAACAGACGTTTTGTGTGCGTATAAGAGTATTATGCCATATAACTATTGCCATTCCATGTCCATTATCACCAAAGGATTATCTATTGTTTGTATTATAACGTATTATGTATTTTCCGTACAGGTTATGTTGTCTTCAGAATCCGTGTTCGCCGTGGTGGCCGCAAGCGCCCGGTTGCCAAGGGTGCTACCTACGGCAAGCCCAAGAGCCATGGAGTCAACCAGTTGAAACCCACACGCAACTTACAATCTATTGCCGAGGTAATTAAAATAAGTTTTATTTCAGGTTCGCTCTGTATCCTGCTTAGAGAAGTTTATGCTAAGGTTACCCAGAATTAAGATGGTGTATTGAGTGGCAGAATTCAACACCACACTTTGTCTTATTACCATAGCAAGGAATTAAAATAATTCTTGTCCCTGCATGGGAATCAAAACCATGACCATCATGCTTAGTCAGACAAATTGTGGCCACAAAATCCTTTAATTATAAATTGGTTTTTAATTCAAGATTAAGATTATTAAATATCTTTATTGATTTCAAATTTATACATTGTAATTTAATATTTATTTCATTTAAAATCATAGGAACGCGTTGGACGTCGCTGTGGTGGTTTGAGAGTACTCAACTCCTACTGGGTCGCACAAGATTCTTCATACAAATACTTTGAAGTCATCCTCGTCGATCCTTCACACAAGGTAAATAACTTTTAAGAAAATCGATTTATTACCAATATTTTTGAATGTATTATTTTAATATGATGATTTTTTATGTCATGCACCAATCTGAAAGGTTTTGCTGAATACTCACCTAAGGTTTATCTGATATTAATTATCAAAGCTCCCAAAAATCTATCAAATGCTCATCATCATATAATCAACAAGTTTTCATTAATTGCAGGCCATTCGTCGCGATCCTAAGATCAACTGGATAGTAAATGCAGTGCACAAGCACAGAGAAATGCGTGGTCTCACTTCAGCTGGCAAGAGCTCACGAGGTCTTGGCAAGGGTCACAGGTTCTCGCAAACAAAGGGAGGCTCACGCCGCGCCGCCTGGATAAGACGCAACACCCTACAACTGCGTCGCAAACGATAATTTCATACATACTATTGACTTTCTATTTTTGTATATATTCTTAAATAGAAAGTTTGTAGTATTAAATAAAAAAAAATGTAAAATCATATTATATAGTTTTTTTTAAATAAAATTAATTTCCTTACAAGATATAGTCGTATATGAGTGAGTATTTATATTTTTTTTAATGTCTGATATTATTATTATATTCTATACTACAATGTCAATCTTGCTTTAGTTGTATATTATTTAACAACTAAATGTATTCATACTATCACTTTTTTTTATTTTTCATACAGTTAAAAAAAATTAAAAAAAAAAGTTAAAAAATATTAGGCTAAACGAAATGAGGTTAAGATTAAACAAAGTCAATGATCAACATTGTAGTTGAGGATCCACTCTTATTTAGTTTAATGTTGCCACAAATGCAATATATATTTTTTTATTTTTCAGATTTAGCTGTCTAAACCCATTTTCCTGCAAAAAGAATACAGGTAATTATTAATTTTTAATAGGTTATTACTCTTAAATTAGTTTATTTATTTTTTAATTGTTTGGTAAATTATTGGTATTTTTTTTTATTTTAGTATTATTTTAGTCAGGGCTACAAATTGATTTATATTTCTTTAAAATATTTTTGCTAATATTGTTATTATATAGTGATGATACCATGCTTTATGAATGCGCAACCATGATTACTACGCATTATAACTTCCTTGGATGGCTGAAATAATTTGTATTGATTTGTTAATTTTATGTGTAAATTCAGATTTTAAATAATTTCTTTTTATTTTAGGTAAATGCAGAGATGCAATATATTACACTTAGCAAGCTTAGAGTGAGAATTGCAGTAGAGTGAAGATTGCAGTAAAATAAAAAAGGTGAATATGATTTATTAACATCCTGTACTGCAAAATACTAAAAAATACTGTTTTCGACTTTTCACTTATATTTGAGACAATGTGACAATGACTCTCTGTCTGTCCAGACAGGAAAATTAATAATTATTAAATCTTTAATAAAGTTTCTAATTTTTATAACATTCCGAAAAAAAAGAAATTATATCAATTAGTAACTCTTCCAAATTTGTTTATATCACTCATTAATATTTTCTTAATGTGAGAAACAAATTTGGATATAATGAATCTCGTCTAGGTGAGATTATCATTATTTCCATTTTCGATAAATCTCAATCCGGCGAGAAACACTAAAAACTTATTAGTTTCCTTTAATTACAAAAATTACCTTTCAATACTTATTACTATTTTTTTCTTTACACAGGTACAAGAGGAAGGATTTTTTTAAAAAAAGACTTAAGGGGAAGAAAATTTTCCGACGATTAATGAAGTGAAGGAGGCAATTTTGGAACATTTTGAGACGAAAGAAAAAAAAAATATTTCGACGGATTAGAAAAAATTATTCACACATCCAATAAATGTATTCAGCTTAAGAGTGATTATATTGAAAAGGAAAAATAGATTTATTGTTTCATTTAATTTAGAACCCTTTCATTCCACGAACTGTTAGATTTTTTTCTAATTCCTGTGATTTGCAATTCTTTATAAACCTATATTTCATATTATACTTATGTGAATTAAAGGACAAGTTAAAAAGATTTATGAAACTACTACAACCGACTAAAAATCAAGTTAGCTTTACGCTGTATTCCGCACACATTAGGGTAGGCCGAGGGAACCTAGCGAATTCTGGAGGCATTGCGTGGCGGTAGTGGCGAAACTAAACGCCGCTTTTTACCTCGACACCAGAGCGAAGAAAATGAAATGAAGGTATGAATTTGAATAAATATTTCATTTTCTCGACTGGGGATCGAACCCACAACTAGTGCTTTTTAGTCCCACTGTGCCCCTGTGCCACGACTAGCCTAGGAAACATGATGCTGAAAATATTAAGTAAAACTTGTGTAATTTTGTATGCTTCTGATGTTAATCAAATACGAAACTAACTCGTACTTATTTAGAGAACATATAAAAATACCGCATTACATAGATCAATGGCTCTCCCCTACCATTCTCCGTCGCCCCGCTCTAAAGACGTGCCTATCAAACCTGACGCGCAGCGTCGTTAATAACCACCATCATTGCTTTAGTACACTTACATTTCATTCGAATCAGTAGTATTATTTTTTTGTTTTTTTTTTCATTTTCTTGTTACTAACAAATAAAAAACATGGGCTTATCTAAGAACTTCAGGATAGGAGAAAACATCCATCGAGCATCTCAATAAAAATTCATCGTCGACGTATCAAAAGATTTCGAATTAAAAGATTACTGTAGAAGGTGAACTAAAGTTGAAAAACAACAATGAAAGGTAACAAATAAAAAACGCCGTATTTGAGTGACGTTTATTTATGATTTTAAAAATTAAATAACAAAATAAATTTACACAAAAGACAACAATATTTGAAGCCTTCAGTAATAGCATTTAGTTCAAAACAATCACCTTACTAAATAAATATATTTTACACGTATTTTATCACTATTTACAACTGAGACCAAATCATTCTATATAATTACTTATTTTCTTTGCCTGACATTAAATGACACCCGTGTATTATACTTACATTACACATTGTTGTTATAATAGGAATAAATGATTTTTGACACAATTTCATTATATCAATAACTATTCTAACTAATTCCATTAAAATCAATTATAGATTAACCAGAAAGATGTAATTGTTGAAAAGAATAATGAGATTACTCAACAGTTTTGTGCTGTAACAGTACTAGTTATCTACTATGTTTATTATAACAATAAATACACATATAATAAGTTAAGTAATAGATTAAATCAATTGTATATTAAGTATAACCTAATGAAGAATGTAATAAAAGCGAGGCTATACAAAATGGGTGACACATGAAAATTTTGACTTTTATACCAAAAATATTTATAATTTTACATTTATCTAAATCTACAGGTATAAATGTTTCTAGACTTCAAAAAAGTTATAATACTATTTGACATTCAAATTGAATATGGGGCAGAGTAATATATTCATGTTAGGATTAAGCACAGATTAGTCTATAACTCAATACATACATTATTAAATGTATAAGTAGTTTTATTTTGAAATACATTAAAACAAATTGTTGTCAATGTAAGCCATAATTGATAAAGACTGTGCAAGACAAAAACCTCTTAATAACGAATCTAAAAAAAATCTTAATAACAATAAAACTTACCTCTTTATAAATTCAAATTTAGACAAACCTGAAATCAAATATAAAAATTGAAATTACATTACATATTTACACTAAAAATATATATGCTACATCTTAATAATAAAAAAAATAACAATGTTATAAACAACAAACGAGCATAAAAAAATACTTTCAATGTAACATAAATAATTCAGTTGTTAACGCAATATAAACAAAATACCACAATATTTTACAAGTACTTAGTAATTAAAGTACATGGATTACATTTGAGAATACAATAATGACTTACATCAACATACAAGCAGGGCCGTAGCTAAAGCCGAATTTGAATACATTAAGCAGTGTTGCCAACTTCAGGAAGGCAAAAAACAGCATATGGAACTTAAAAAAACAGTAGAAAACAGTAAAATACAAGAAATTCAATAAAAGTAATACAAAAAAATATATATTTATAAAGAAAATCAAGTAAAAATGTTAAAAATTAATTTTATCAACATTTTCAATTTCGAGGCTTTCCACGTAGTAAATTTTTTAGAGTTACCGTACAAAAAAAAACTAAATCCTTATATTATTAGTTGTTCTTCAGGTTGTATCTATCTAGACTGCTTATTTCAAGATCGAGTATCGGATATGTTAAGCTGAAATTAGTATGAAATAACCAGAGTCACAGTCTCTTTGAGCTCAGAAAATGAAAAGTCAACGCAATCTAAAAATACGAGCGATTATAGTTTTTGCTGCATTTTGTATGAAATTCACCGCGTGGAAACTCTGTATGGTACTGTGGACCTACAATTATAAAATTTGACTAAAAGTGAAAATTTACAATACAAACGAAGGTATGAAATGAGTGCAAACTTATACATGTTTGTCAACTTTAATAAGTAAAGTTCCTGTTGACCTACAATCACAATGATTTTTACGCATTTCAAAAAACAGCACATATGAGGATTAAAACAGAAAACAGGGATACAAGACAAAAAACAGTCAATGTACTGTTAAAGCAGTAGGGTTGGCAACACTGACATTAAGTGGATCCATTACCCATTAAGAGACACGTTTTTTTTAAAATGAATCTTGATACTGACCGACTAGAACATAATGATTTGTTGAAGGTATGCCTAGAGGCTTTGACATTAGGCAATGTTTAAATATTTAAAAAAAAAAATTTTGTAAATTTATCTTAACAAGATTTAAAATACTTTTTAATTCATTTTCATTTATGTGTTCTATCCTATCATAGAAGGCGGTTAATAAAAACTGATAAATATAAATCGTCTCACACAACAAAAAATAGATGGCATTTCAAGTTCTTTTAGCTACGACCCTACTTATTAGTACTTTTTATGTACTATAACATTATGAAATTTATGTACTATAACAATGCAATGTTAAGCTTAGCTGGGCGGCACCGGGTGCGCGGGACGGCGCTCGAAGTGGAATGTGTCGGACAGGTAGAGGCCGAATATGGCGACGCTGTAGAACACCGTCAACCCGAACAGAGCCACACTCGCGCTCGCAGTGAACATGTTTGAATATTCGCATCTGCAAAAATAATTTAATTTAATTTAATAATTATGATGCTTTTCTATATTATCTGTTTGGCGTTCATCAAATATAAAGAGGTGTCGTCAAATTTTATTGCCGCTATAAACTTTTACATAATACGGCCGAAGAATTGTGGCTGTTTTCAAGTTAGGTTGTTTAAACTTTTGTGAATTGTTCAGTCGGGAAGAAAAATATAATATAATAAAATAATAGACTAAAAAACAACCTGTCGACCGTACTGTATACAGCTATACTTATACAGCTATATTTGTTTTAGATTGAAATAGAAATTTGCAATTTGAGCATACACTAAAACGTAACAATATCTGAGTAATTTAAGTAGAATTTGATTTAGCAATAATTTAGAATGTATAGTATCAGAATACAATTCACACGCGAAATGAAAAATATATAGGATATTAATGTAGATTTATCTGTGAGTTGTAATCATAAATGGGATATATAAATTCGTGGCGGCTATAATATCAGACGATATCTCAGTATATTAAGTGTACACATAATATTAAGCAGTCATAAAAAAAAATTTAGTTAAGTGACGATCACAAGTCCACAAGTAAGAAGAGCCTGCATTATTATTATATTTCACAAATCAATTTCACTTTTTTTACAAGGTTTCTTTTCATCAATAAATAATTTAATATAGTCAGTCCCAAAATTTTAACTAAACATATTTCATCGCAGCTAGGGAAGCTAGCGCCAAGGCACAAGACTCAATATCATTGAATAAAATACAGAATTTAATAGAATGACGTAAAATTACTCATACAATTTTCAATAAAAACTGGCAGCAAGTAGAGTACCCTCTTCCAAGATGGTTGGTTTGCTTGAACGTGCTAATCTCAAGAACTACGCACAATACTCGTTTATGAGTTATACAAGTTGGAATTGTGTCGAATATAAGTACAAATTAAATAAGAATGTTAAGATATAACACAAATTTTTAGTGACTTAGATAATAGAAGGGCTATTATTTTATTAAAATTAAATGTTAGTATCCTGTGTTTAAAGTAAAACAAAATAAATAATGTATGGTAGGACACTACTTATCATCAATGTCATTCAAAATTAAATTAACATAAATCATCTTTGTTTAAACTTTCCAAGTATATTTTGATTTCAATATATTTTAATCAAACTCCAATTTTTATTTAATTCGTATTAATAGGTACACCACGCGGCTCGACCCTAACCACACCTACCGTAGTTTGCACGGACCACGGTTTGGACCAGAAGGTCCTTTGAGCCGGATCGTCCCATGGGCCAACCCCAATGTATTGTAGCAATAATATATGCTACAGTGCAAAAGTGACCTTTAGATTCATTATATATACGAGGATATATTTTTTATTGTATTAGATGATTATAATCAATATGCATTTTTAAATAGATCATGTTAATTGTTAGTGACTATTATAAAGGTAAATGATATAGGATAGTATTAATGAATACTGTTAAAATTAAGTTAGACCGCTTTTGCACTGACAGTCTAATATGTCCCGTAATCTTAGTATTACAAGTTTTAATATCGTAAATAGACCAATGTTGTGTGTGAGTGAAAATTCATTACAATAAAAACAAATATTATTAAAAGAAAAACAAGAGTTTAAAATAAGTATGTCTAACAATAAATACTATCGATAGGAAAAACAACAAAACAGTAAAAATAACATGTTTTGTGTTGTGCAGTGGTATAACTTATAAAAATAATTCACGTGAAGAGACAATAAGTAAATAATAAATACAGAACTAGTTGAAAATACTACTAGTTAAAAATGAAATTCATAGTAATTACAGTTTTACTTGTAGTATGTAATGTAAATATAATCTAAATATAACAATATCAAGTATTATATAATATTACAATATGAAATAAATATATGTACATGAAAAATTAAGTCTAAACCTAAATACCAAGAAAAAATCAATATATCAATAAAAAATGGAATATATGTAGGTATATCGATATATGTATTGTCTATAATATTATAATTACTGAGTTTCTTGGTATTTTTTTTTAATTTCCGATAAAGAGAAACTGGCAAGAAACTCAGCAGATGTCATTGCTAAATTGTATACTTATACTTTTTTGTATACACATAATGTTCCTACAAATTATGAAACGAATTTTCTAATAAGTACCATCAAACATAATAACAATACATTTCCTACTACAGACTAACTTACATGAAATATAAATAAGTTTAAAATGTCTTCAAAATTAATTAACTAATATAACAAGTCTTATTGCCATTATTTTAAAAGTTTTAATTAAACATGAAGTGTAAAAATTAATTTAATATCAATAAGACGTGAGAATAACATCAGAATATTAAGTTTCTCTCACACACATTAACGCTTCATTGTTAAATCCAGAAAGAAAATCCAAAAAAAATGATAGAAATCCCGAAGAAAGATGAAAATGGTGTTAGCTGGTCTATGTAGGTGGTCTATTTACTTTATCAATACTATAAATTACATGTATTCATGGTTGGGGATTTAGCACGTACTGGTCATCATCGCATATCGGGGAACGCATTGAGGTGTTCTCCCTGATAACCCTACAAGAGAAATAATATATGCTATACATGTTAATCGCCTAAAAATTTTTGAACTATAATTTATGTACATTTAAAACATAGCAAAACCTAAGATTTACCTAAATATGCCTTAAGTGATTCTTTTACCCAATTTGAAGATTTTTACCTTATTAGTTATGAATTGGTAAATTGTAGGTACTAACGGCATATATGGTACAATTAGATGGCAATAAGGATTTTTAAGTACGAGTAGTTTTATTGTAATAAAAAACATTGATCTTGAATAATGTTAAATATGCCTAACAATCCTTATTGTCTATCAAATAGTTATTTTTAAAAGTCATATTTAACATCTCTCTTTATGCAGATATACTACGAATACAATGACACATGCGTGTTCATGGAATGCTAGCTTCTGGAATATTCACGTTAAGCGCCATATTTTACTTAACATTTTGTTTAGCGATATCGATATTTCAGAAAATTCATAATACAACGTGCAAAGCAAAATTTTGCCAAAATGCATGTGTTTGTTTTAATTCACAAATATTTAGTTATTACAGATATAGGAATATCATTTGGATTAAATATAAAAATACTTTTTCTAACTGTGGACCATCAGGGCGCTTAACGTGTTAACAATACGACTAATAATTATGTTAAATTTCAATAATCATCTTGCCATTTCATAGCATATTAGCTTTTATGATGGGTAGCTACAGGAAAAGTCTAAATGTATTTGGGATGTTTCTTCTAATTCGTAAGTGCTTCGGTGCAATGGTACAATAATAGAAAATAAAATAAATACAATAAATCGCAACTGATCGGTATCTGTACATGGAAGATATATGAGAAAAAATGTTAGACAAACAGACAAATATTTGTCATATTAATAATTGTATTTACAATTATTAAAGTTATAGAGGTGTGAAGTGAATCTGTAATTAAATTATGTAAAATAAACCAGTACATAAAGTTTTTTTTTCAGCGTCTTTTGTATGCAGGATATGTACATACTTTTAATTTTTTGTTAAAAACTATATACTTATATATGCAGATAATGTACATTTCCTTATCGATGATGAATTAATACAATTTAAATAACAAAAAAAAGCGGTTTTCTGAATACTCATGACTTCAATTAGTTTGGACAAACACTACTATATTAATAGCCCAAAGTAAATATATTTAATACAGTATGGATAATTGTATGAACAAAGTGTATACAAAGAAGCAAGATGCACATTCAACAATACAAAATAGGGGATAAATTGAAATGTACATATATTTTTTTAAATGAATATATTTCTTATTATAGAAAAATACAGGACAACAGACAGCTAAACATTTATACTAAAAGATGCTTAAGATTACACAATCACATGATATATGTATAAAATATTGATATGGAGGAAGCCAATTTAATGACCCACTCTACTGTGTCATTGTTATCATATACAATATTAACAATAAATTACGACCCAGATATAATATTAATCATAATTATTATAAGATTAACTGAGATATTACCATTTTTTTTATATAATACACAAATAACCAATTCCCATTACAAATCTAACAAAAGAAAATCTACTTTCAAAGACTTGGTGATTAAATTCGCATCCATCACGACAAAAGCAACAAAAAGAATATTAAAAAATCACAGCACAACTTACAAATATAAAGAAATCATCTCACCTGAAGAACCAAACAACGGTTAGAGAGACGGACACTAACGTCATTAGAATGTTCTCGAGGTCCCAGGTCCTTTCCGGTTGCGGCGGATCCGCTATTACTTCCTGGACGATCTCAGCTGCTGGCTTTTAAAGAAAACAAATAAACAATTTTTAAGTTTCTTTATTATTTTCACACTTTATCCCGTATATAGCAGGATAGGTAAGGGAAATCAAGTGTTAAGACACTCCATTACCCACGCACCGCCGAATTTTTGAACATTAGCTATTGAGTGGCAGAATTTAACATACTCGTACTACAACTATATTATTACTATATTATTTAAGATACGAAATTAGTAGGCGGGGAAAATTATTATAAGAACGACGTAGCTGTGATCTTTCTATGATCATCTATCTATTCTATGTTTAGGCGGCGGTCCATTTTGCATTGGTACCTTCCACCAAATCCGCTCTACCACTGAAGAACCATGTAGGTTTGGGGTCGTAAGGTCAACACAGTATAGACAAGCTAGTTACCTGTGAACCCAGAGCGGCGGGCACGCCGGCGAGCAGCAGGGGCGCGGGGGTTGCGGGCGCGGTGGGCGGCGGGCGGACGGTGCGCGCGCGTCGTGCGTGCACGAGGCAATGCACCACGGCGCGGTCGTGCAGGCCGCACGCGCGCAGCGTGGCCGCCTCGTCCGCCAGCACGCGCCCACGGAATATGAGCCGCACGTGGCGCTCGGCGCACAACTCGGCCGAGAAGTGCCGCCTGGAATTGTTATTTATGTGTTATTTCCTTACAAGCGATCTGGACAAGGTTTACCACAAAAAAAATCGAGATAGTGAGTTTTTAAGAATATTAAAATATTCTTTACTAGTGAGCCCGTGGGGGCTACGCCTGCTTCAAATAGAGATATTAATAAAGAAATTGAAAATTAAATATCCAGTCAATTCAGTAAAACAGTTATATAAAATAACTGTTACGGCAATTAGCAAATTTGTCGAACTAAATACTTTAAATTGACACAACTTTTTTATTTATAAACCGATTGTAATAAAATAAACCCTATATGTTTTCGGAAGCTTGCCAGAATCTTATAGTGAAAACCGCATCTAAATCGGTTAACGCCCAATGTTAATAATGTATCTCCTATCTCCAGTTAACGTCAATCTTGTATTGTCCGACATGTCTATCCAATCACTAACCTGCATGCCATCCTCCATCTCTGTCTATTTGAATCTATGGTTGCAATTTATGGATTAGGATTGATTATTAACATTGGGCGTAAGTCGGTTCTGAGATTAGCGATAACAAACGCACAGACAAACAGACAAAAATTTTAAAAATCATTGTTTTGTGTTCTNATCTAGATTTAAATTATATTTCTATAGAAATTATATTCTTATATTTCAAGCAGGCGTAGCCGCGTCCGGGTCCGCTAGTATTAAAATATTCTTAAAAAATAATTAATATTTTTATGCATATCTTTTAATAATTATTCTACCTATGTGGGTTCTTTCATACCTTTTAAAATCTTTGAGAAGCTCATCAAGGCTACCATCAACTTCTTTGGACGTATCATTAATGTATTTTAGTTTGATAAGTATTTTTTCTCCGCTATCTTCAGGGGCGGGGACGGCGGACGCGCTATCTGCATTATCACCGGACTGTTCAACGGTTGGCTTATCATCTTTCTTTTTGTCAGCAGTACCAGGATTCGATTCTGGAAAAATATTTAAGAAACGTATGTAGCATAAAATATATTATAATTAATCTAGAGATAATTATGTTCAGCGATATAATAAAACATTGCATTTAAGATATCACTGTTCATTATTGCAAATTGTTGTCATAGTGAACACCTATGTCCTGGAGTTTGTAGTACTACTACACTACACTTGTAGTTCCTGAGATTTCGTGATAAGTGAATGAGTGAGTGACCTTTCGATTTTATATATTATATTGCTAGCGTACTCGTGTAAATGTGGGTAGATTTAGGTGAAAAAGACAATAAAAGCAGTGGAATTGTGTCAAACGGACACAGTTGCTTGTAGGCGGAAGCCCTGATTGAAGAAAAAATCTAGTGTGTAATGTTGTTCTTGAGTGATACATATCACTTATTGTAATTACGTGGAACCTCTATCCGAGTACGTTGGAAACATATAGACTGTATGTGTTTTATCGTTTTTATTTTAAAAACGTTAACCGCTTTCGTTTTTTAACAATATAGATTACGAAAATACGTTTTTTTAATTGGTGTAAATAACAACAATTATAGGCACAGGTTCGACGCCCACTCGAGGGAATGAATTATCATTAATATTAATATTTTAATTTCTTCGTTCTGGCACCAAGGCAAACGCTCGACGTTGAGTTCCATCACTCAACTTAGACAAAGTCATTATATTTGAAAATATACTTTTTACCTAAAATGTTTGCTTTTAGGTTTTTCGAGCCTAAAATCTAAATTCAAAAACTTAACAGTCTTACCATTATTAGGCCTCGCAAAAACACTGCACCCAGTAGACACCTCACCCTCCATAGCATTCACAATGCTATCCATCTCTCGTATCTGGTCGTTGCTGGCTTGCCCTTCTACAGTGGTTGTTTCTTCCGGTATGTTCTCGATTGTAGGCTGGTTAGGTTGATTTACTGAAAATATTGATAATAATTGTTTTTCCATCAACATTATACATGTTTTAAATATGAAAATTTTAAATTTATTTGTTAATTAGTTATAGTCATATAGTAAGTAACGTAACTTCTTTTTTTTGTAATATTAACATATTCATTATAATATATCATTAAATCGTCAGCACAGCTGCGCGTTTGGCCGTACACAATGCAGTGTTGGTTCCTGGCAGCGAAACGTGGGTATTACAGAAGAAAAATGAAAGAAAGATGAATGGCGTGGAGATGCGATCTCTTCGTAGGATATGCGGAGTCAGCCTAGCTGATCGAATCCACAATAAAGAGATACACAGAATGGCAGGTACTAGCGAGGATGTCACTGTGAGAATGAAGAGGAACGTGCTCAGCTGGTTTGGGCACGTCGAACAAATGAGTGATGAAAGAATGGCAAAAAAGATCTATGATGGAAAGGTGAGCGGTAAGAGAGGTAGGGGGAGACCTCGGTTGGCCTTCGAAAACACAGTATCAAAGATACTGGAGGAAGGTTACGTAAAAAGCATGAGAATCCCCCGGAGGGCATGTTGAAGAGGTTGATGACAGTGGACGAGGCGAAAGAGGTATATAGAGACCGTAGCGTTTGGCGCTCCGTTCTCTCTGACTACCCTGCTAGGAATAGAGCGTGAAGCTCACACATATAGCTACATATATAGATGTATAATGATATACATCTGTATGTATGTATATCATTAAATTTATTTTGTAATATATATTTCCTAAGGATTGCATAACAAAATATGTATATTTACGTAAGTAAAGTAAATAGAATGACGTTTTCATTAACCCATAACCTTTGGTAGGTAATTAAAAAGAAAAAAAAAATATAATAAGTTTGTTGATAACATATTATACTAAGTTCTTGATGACAGAGAAAAGTAATGATTTACTCAAACAGTTATTAAATATTGTCATAAAAAGATAACAGTGTAAATGTAAGATGATTAAGTAATGTTTACAGAATATGTTATATGTAATGACGCCATAATTGCGCAATTGGGAAGACTTTGATTTGATACAAGAAGGCGGATATTCTTTTCTTTTTTCTGTAGGCAGAGCGAACCTAGTGTTAAGACACTCCGTTCTTTGCTTCCCGCTTGAATAAGAGACTGTCTCTCGCCGCAGTAGCTACATGAAATTGATGAGTGTGGTTGCTTAATTTCAAAATGTAATTATCGAAACTTGTGAAATATGTATGTTAAAATTAAACCTTAAAATAGAAATGATTTTGTGAAATCTAAGGTTATTTCTACAAATACAAATGTGGCAACGATTTTGTTTTTTTTCGCAACCGACCTTGTCGACTTGTTCTAAGATCAACGATAAGAAGCCGAAATCACAGGCTTTTTGATGATAATAATTAAGTTTTTAATAATAAGTGTATAGTTTTAATTAATATAGTAGTACAGTATATTATTTATTAGCGAAGAAAGTGGAAATAAGAGAGTTTAAAATTATTTATACATAGCACGTGTTTGTAACAGGTTGGCAACTAAGTAATTGCGAATTTCACTCATAGATGGTTTCAGTTGAATTTTTAGGTTTGCAGACGTATTAGAAATGTAAAACACATTTTGTTATTTGATAGATGGCAATTCCGTTACGTTCCGTAGTTTTCATTTGGCGTTCGTTGTGAAATGGAAAATCGAAAGGAACATTTTCGTCATATTTTGCTTGTTTATTTCCAAAAATCCTGGAAAACCGCATCACAAGCTCAAAAAAAGTTATGTGCTGCTTTTAGTGACGAAGCCTTAAAAGAACTGCATTGTTAAAATTGGTTTTCCAAATTTCGTTCTGGTCGTCCAGTTGAAGTTGATGACGTCCTAATCAAAGCAATAATCGATTCGGATCGTCCCAATACAACACGTGAGATTGCAGAGAAAGCTTCATGTATCACATACATGCATTGAAAATTTAACGCTATGCATTAACAGCTGGGTAAACGTAATATTCATTTAAAGAAGGTTTTGTTATGAGTTTGGTGGGATTACAAAGGAATTGTCTACTTTGAACTCTTACCAGGGTAACTGAACGATCAATTCTGATGTCTACATTGAAGAACTAACATAATTAAATAATGCAGTTGAAGTAAAGCGGCCCCAATTGACAAATCGAAAAAGTATTGTATTCCATCATGACAATGCAAGGCCACACACATCTTTGGCCATTCGGCAAAAATTATTGGAGCTTGGTTGGAATGTTTTGCCATATCCACCATATAGTCCTGATCTTGCACTATCTAATTACTTTTTGTTTCGATCTTTACAAAACTCCTTGAATGGTAAATATTTCGATAATGATGATGATGTGAAATCGTACCTGATTCTTTTTTTTACTAATAAAAACCAGAAGTTTTATGACCGTGAGATTATGATGCTGCCTGAAAAATGGTAAAAAGTCATTGATCAAAATCGGCATACATTACAGAATAAAATTATTTAGTTCCATAAAATGTATTTGATTTTTTAAAAAATCCGCAATTACTTAGTTGCCAACCCAATATATTTATTAAAAAGAAAAGTATTTTCTACAAAATGTATTTGTACACACTTTAAAATATATATTTGAATAAAAATGGATTTGCAAGAATTAGTTTGACCACTTTGGCAAATCTTAACACTTTTTCAGGATAAAAGCTGCAAGCAAATTATAAGGAAGAATACTTTCCGGGATAAAAAGTAGCCTTTACCTATTTCTGTACATAAAGAATATCATACGACACCTCGTACGGAGTTT
This sequence comes from Heliconius cydno galanthus, assembly GCA_036379175.1. Lineage (NCBI taxonomy): Eukaryota > Metazoa > Arthropoda > Insecta > Lepidoptera > Nymphalidae > Heliconius > Heliconius cydno. The sequence continues at coordinate 604,276 of JAKRZM010000803.1, read as the reverse complement.
TTTTTTAATGTAAACACAGACAAATAGAGTCATGGACACATAAAATAGCATTATCTATGTTTATCAAAAGGGAATTTTCTTAGAAAATCTATAACTATATTTTAAAACGATATAATTACCAAAACCTGCACTTTTAGCAATTTAACTTTAAAAAAAAAACAAGCTCTTTTTAAAGTACAAAACCTGTACAGTGACATTTGAAACATAGTTAAGAAAATGATATATTTTGTATTTATATTATAAAGTTACTTACTCTCCATTCTTCTATAGAAATGTAAACGATGGTGATCCATCATAGCCATATCCGCATCTACAATGCTATCCATTTCTTGTAGAGAACTGGTATCATCTCTAATATTGCTTACAGTGGCAATAATACGCGTATTAATCACTGTTAATTAATATTATTACAACTATTTTAATAATGCGTGAAGTTATTACTTATTTTTTGTTTGTTATATATTATATTTAATTTTTTTTTTTTTTATTTTCTGTGCCATGGGGCATTTTACGTGTAGCAATTTTGTCAATTGAGATAAAATTATAAAAATAGTTAGAATTTTGAAATTTTGCCTGTTCAATGTAGAAGTAAATATTAATTAATATTAACTTTAGTTCAGATATGTACTTGAAAGCTTCAAAAGAACAACCTAACAGATTAGTATAGTTGCAACTTTTTGTAGCCAAAATTATTATTGATGGATTGAAAAATTTTATATGATCAATACTAGTCAACTTCCCAGATATTGGCAGCTATATACTAAGTTATAGTTCATACTTTTCCACCAAAAAATAAACAAGTATCACATCATAGTTCACTTACACAAGTGGGGATCAAACATATAACATTGCTTGTATTATTATTGAACATTACCACAGTACTATTGAATTAATTATTATTTTAACCATAAAATTTTCAAATTTTAGACAGGTGTGCTTTAGCTCAATGTATATACAAAGTACTAACACTAGTTCATCCCATAAAAGTATAAATATATAAGTAAAGTCTGGAGGTCGTAAATTTCATATACATTTTAATTTTTGTCTATCAGAGCAGGGATATGAAAATAATTCATTCCCACAAGTGGGGATTGAACTCACAACTATCTCACTGGCTGTCAAATGCAATCTCGCTATGCCAAAACACAAGTCTTCTTATTTTATAAATTTATTTAACTTTAATTGTCCTAATAAAGTTTCTGTGTTCGGGCCAAATAAAAACTTTGCAAATTGTCTACAATTATTAATAAGGAATTTTCTTTAGCATTAACCTGAGAAACTGAGTTTTAAAATTGCACTTGTTACTTTAATATTTCAAATTAAAATTATTGTATTTAGTAACATTTAGTTTGAGAGTCCTTTGATAGGTCTTAGGCATTTTTATCCCAGATTAAATAAGATCTAGATTTACATGTTGGTAAGAAAAGAAGGCTACTTTTATCCTGAAAAGCATAGAGTACCTTTAATTTTTTGAGAAAGTCGAAGGAAGTCATGCTTGCATTTAACTAAATCTTTGTGAAGTATTATTGCAAACTAAGGATAGAAAATGCCATTTCCCATGCCTAATGGAAATTGTCAAACCAGTAACCCATACCCACCTTTTTCATATTTCTGATTGAGTCATTTTAATAAAATCTGTCAGTTTTCTAATTAAGAAACACAAAACAAATTACTTGACCTTATTCTAAGTATAAAAAATATGTCTTAACTATTGTAACTATTGCTAATCTGTATAATTATTAAATAATATTTCTTATATAAAAGAAAGAAAGATTTTTTAAACAATGTGGTAATTTAAATTTCTCAATAAAATTTAATGTAAAATAAAGTGTGTACTTTTGAAGCCCACAAGTTCTGAAATTGTTTGTCTGCCTTCTTCACATTAAATGCCCCATATATCAAAAACATTTTATTCTACATACTTTAAATGAAACATAATTTTGTAATTAATAATAAAATCGAGAAATAGCTTTTAGCTTCATACTGAATACTGCATATAGCAGGGTAGTCAGGGGAAACTTAGTGTTAAAGTACCCCTTTCCTTATGTATTAATGAGAGGCACAACTTAATGTTGTCTTTTTATTAACGCATATAAATGTAATAATTGATTCCCTTGAGTGGAATCAAACTCACATTGTTTTTACAGTCATTCATTGTGCTGCTGTGCCACAAAGGCCATTAAATATTTAAATTGTGTGAATAGTATAAGAATGTTTTCATTAAATATAATATAAAAAATTACATACCAGTAGGACCTGATGTTGTTGGTAGAGTTATTGTGGTACTAGTTATATTATGTCCTGTAAGGGAATACAAAATATTAACAACTGCAGAGTATGTTTTTTATACATCAAAGTTTTAGGTGCCATATACTTAGTGTGATTTTTTAATATGTATTTATATAAATAAGATTTTGAAATAATTTAAACCAATTGACTCACTCGTTAATAAGTTCACAGTTATAGGATGCTGATTCCTAGATCTCATGAGCAGCACAGTTCTATATCTATCAGGTCTTGCATTAGTTGACCACCAGGCAAATGTTGCCACAATCACTACAAACACCACCGTAAGAAACTGGATCACTTCATCACCAACACCCTCAATCAATGACATTTTGCCTAAAAAAATCATTATTGCAATAATACACATTGACTTCAACATTTATTCATTGAAATGCTCAAAATAAAAAATAAAAAGGGAACATCATAAGGAATAAATCAAATAGTGGACTAGTTTACTACGAAAGATACATATAAAAATACACATGTGTCCATATTTTCTTGAACACATACTACAAATTATATTGACACGAATATTTTGATTAACATCACTGTATATTTTTCCTCAAGGTCATTACATGGCAACGAAATTATGAAAACTAAAACATGTACTCACTTTCCTTTGTTTTGGCTAAGAAAATTAGGAAATAACTTTTAAAAAACTATTGGATCGAAGCACAGAGATATGTCGATCGACATTTTGAAATCGGCTGAAATCACTGATTTGTATAAGGCAGGAATCTGATGTACTTCCGAAACGTAATTTGTATACTTTATAAATGCAAACATACAGCGCACGTTTATAATCACTATAATTAATAAAAATACACCTTTGAATTTTTATTTCAATACTGACTACTTTATATGTTTAGAATTGCAGATAATTATCCTTTAAAACAACGATTTACAATACACTATTACCCACTATGATGAATTATAAAATGTCACTGCCCCAGTGCCCACTAATGTCATTTTTCGTTATTCGATAATCTACTATCTGTTTTAAATTAATATAGATAATAACTATATTACAAAATTATTTAAATTGTATTTACCGCTATGAATCATTTAAAAGGAATACTTTTTCTGTAAGATTATAATTTTATTTTTCCATAAATATTATAAAATTTATTTAATTGGTTAATCAAATAAAAAAAATTACAATATTGATTTTATTTTAAGAAAAAAAGTTGTAACTGTTTATAAACGCATAATGCTTTTACTATTAACATGTACGTTATTTATGTTAATAATTATATTAAAACATTTTCAAAACACTAAGTATCATAAAAAAACATTAATTATTATTACTGACGCTTACATGATTTAATTGTAAGGTTGAGCAGGGAACATCATACTCTATAAATCTATAGAATCAAAGAAAGCCGCCATTTTAAAAGTGTGGGAATATTTAAATTTAGTCTAAACATTGACAGGCATCCTCTGAATCTCTGAATGAACAAAGATTATAAGGGTAGTTTGTGTTTTAATGGCTAAAAACATATAGGGGATTCACAGTTCTGAGAGAGATCTGAGAGAACGTATCGTAAACATATCGTATCGTATGAACAAACAAATTGTGTTATAAAACAACACAATTTGTTGAACGTTATAAAAGCGACAAAGCAGGGTGTTTTTGAACTCCTGTGTAATGAGTAGCTTACAGTTTACAACCTATGTAATTGAAACGAATATTGTTATTACATGTTACAAGAACAAGATAAAGCTTATAAAGTAAATTTCCACAGATTTTTTCAATTCGTATTTAAAGAAAATTACTTAACGGCTAAGTCAATAAATAACAAAATATTTTTTTTTTTTGGGTTATCATTAAAACACATACAATGACCATTACAAAATTATTTCATTAAATAAAATGTACTTTTGACATTAAAATGAAACTATAGTGAAATGAAATGAAAATATAAGAGAATTGGTTACACAAATAAACCACTCAAAGTCTACTTTTTATATATTTATTAGATTTATTTATTATATTTGGTTTAAGAAGTCGATTTGTTGTGTCATCATTTCTTACATAGAAGGAAGAAATAGGTAAGTAAATACCATATAATGTAACAAATAAATGGTGTAACTCAAGCAAAGTACGTATTTACTGATAAATAGTTAAACTTAGAGGCTTATGGCTCGTATTATTTAATCAAATTTATTTTTATAATTAAAGCATGTTCGATTTTCTCCCTTCATATTTGAAGAAATTGCATCATCTTGTACTAGCAACTAGTTTCAATTGACGCAGAATAAAAAGAATAATCATTGAGAAAATATATGATTAAGCGATATCTTATAATAAAAGAAATAAATATAAAATAAAATAAATACATAAAATTATGAACTTTATTATTTTAAACACTGAAAGGTTCGAATTTATTTAATATTTTTTATAAGTTCATAAAATTTATATGCGTGAATAGAACTTCTAGACTACATCACAAGATCCAACACGCTTTCAACGAATACATATTAAGCTGTCTCTTTTACACTTGGTTGTTACAAATATGCTATATCTCACTCTGATCTTTTTAAAGCTTGATTCTGCAGAACTTAACCATTGTCATTTCGTCATTTGACTTTTAAAACTCGGGTGCAGTGGTTGGTCGAATATTTAAATTATCTCAAAGTGACTTTTCTTTGCAATTTCGTAAGAAATACTGTCTTCAATTTAAAAAATATTTTACTTATTACGAAAACTTAAATATCACAAGTCAAAAAATAAACATTTTAAATAGTGGCTATTTATTATTTTTTATTTTTCTTATTTCTGGTCTTACTAACTGAAAAGTTAGTTTTAAGGCCGCCGATTGTTTATTGTTAACGCAAAAGATTGCAAATAAAGCATAGAAGCAGTGACAGTAAGTTTGTGAAGTGACTTAACATGAGCTACGCGTATACTGAACATAAATATATTGAAAATAACAATTCTTTATTGAATATTAATTCAAATATTGCAAAGCAATTGCATACACACGACATTTTACATCAACTGAATTATTTTTATATGATAAAGAACAAGATAAAGAAGTTTAAGACAAATATGATTTGTAGAACAACAGCAACAATGTAAGTACCCTCTGAATATAGAAAAAATCTTCTTTAAATTTACTTATTTATTTAAAACCTTTTATGCGGCAAATAGAATAAGTACATAATATTATTATACTATTAATATTCCACAGGCACTGCCAATAATACGATTTACAATATTGTTTTGAATTATCTTTTAATTCAAATGTACGAAAATATACGCATTACTAACGATTGACTTTCTCTGCATCTGCAGAAAAAGAAATTATGCTTTTACATAAAATTGTGTAATAATACTAGAAGCTAAAATTTCGTGTTTTCGTAAAATATCATAGTTATTAATCAAAGTTCGTAATGCACATGCATCAATCGGATCAAAAATATTAAGCGAAATCCTTTTCTTTCTTGTTTAATTGTTACAAAATTAATTAAATAAAAAAAGAACCTCCAATAAAGATTTGATCATTTATTTTTACCTTTCCGTAGAGCAGAATAGAGACGCTACAGAGACAGTCTCTGCAAATTTTAAAATATCATACTGAGATTTCTATATATTTATAAAATCTCTAAAATGAAAAATACTTAATCATCGTGGATATTATAGGTGATAGAAGTTATTGCTAGCCAGTAAATGATTAAAATGTTCAAGAGCGATCTTATCTAAGGTGAAAAGGGGTCGATCTTTTGACCGATATCTATACATATCTACTTTTAAAAGCTAAATAACAAGTTACATCCAGTTACGACTTGATTTTGCAATTGTTGCAAAACTCTTAGTTTGCAGACGTTTGCTTTAGTAGAACCATTTTTTACCTGACAATCATACTACGGATACTGGCCCGAGCGGAAACAGGTTATATGGGACTCGCGGACTGGCAGATGTAGGCCATCCGAACACCCACTAAAGCCACGGTGCTCCTCGACCGCTACTGGCCACAAGACATGGGCTAGAATCTTCCGTGAACCTTAGTAGTACCAAACCTACAAATTGCTATTATGCCATTATTGTTGCCTATTTATAGTACTAATAAATACATTCAATGACTAAAATCGTAGCCATTAAAGTTACGCAATTCTAAAGAATATATTTGTCCTATTAAATAAAAAAACACATCTCTCGAGGGCCGTTGACAAACGCGACGTGAATTTTGCCACTCAACACGCAATACCTCAAAAGTATCTTAACACTAGGTTCTCTCTTTTATATGAGGGTTAAAGGAAGCTTAAAACATTAGGCCTTCGTGGGGCAGCAATACAGGGTCTGTTGTGGAATGGATTCCCACTAGAGGGAATAAATTATTTTCATTCCCACGCTGGTAACAAGACAAACGCGGCGTTAAGTTTTGGTGCAACGTCTTAAAAAATGAGCGGAAAGTGAGGACGTCGTGTCCTGTTCACACCATTTTCTCCGCCAATCCTGCCTACGAAGGGTACAGCATGCAGCTAAAAAATAAAAATCTCTGAGAGTTGAAAAAAAAAATGTTTTTTGGGAATTATGAAATAGACTTTTGTGTTACATACACTTTAATTACTTAAATGAAAAAACAACAAATAGGCATATCCATTAAATAAGAAAATTGTAAAATATTTATGTAACTTCCACGAGACGATTAGTGTCACATGAGCTTCAGGTCAGCATAGGTCTAAAAATAATAACTGCCGTTAGTTTATAAGTTACTCGAAGCTCATGTGACTGGGTCACGTGAAACTCGAATAAGAAATAAGATAAAAATGTTAATAATATTTATAAAACACAAAAAAATATCTTTTGTATTATTAGAATTTTTCAATCTTTTTCACATTGCATGTGATTATTACGTAATTTATTTTTATGTATTTTGTATTCTAGTACGAAAAGATTCACACGTCTTTTCACTTATTCGTAGAGGCTCGACTGAGTTACTGTCTTATCTTGAGAGTCTTATCTTATACTTCCTTTAAAAAAAACCGTTTCACGTTGTATTCTGCACACAGCAGGAGTCATAACTTAGTGTAACTAAGATACTCCGTTCTCCACTTTCCGCCGAGTTTTTCTAGAAATTTCGTGTTGAGTGACAAAATGGAACGCCGGAGCTTTTGCCCTGGCGCCACGACAGCTTCCCTTCCTTCTTTTCAAGATATTAGATTTACATATTAGATTGATATTAACATTTTATACATTGCCGAATGTAGGTTATGTAACTAACCTGTTAAAGGCTTGTTTAATATCAACCATGTCCGTCAGACAGCGTGAAAGTATCGATTTGAAGAACTCTCCAGAAATTCATATAATATACTTACTTGCTTTAATTTTAGACGAAACGTTATACACTCTATTATTTCCTGGTAAGGCGGTAACTGGCTCTATGTATTTTTTTATTCTTGCAACTAATTCCAATAACAAGGAAGTATCAATCAAAACCTAAACGTAGGCCATATAAATTATATAATCGTATGCTGGAAACAATGTAAATGGAAAGTTTTTCTGTCCTTGCAGTTCTAGTGTACACTTAGTGTTGGCAACTTTGGCGATTTTTATAAAGTGTTTATATAATAATTTGCTTTCAACCACACTTACTCAAAATAAATCTCCTAATTGTCATAAGAATTTATTTGAAACCAGGAAATTACCAAAACATAAAGAAAAATGTTCTATTTTCGATTCCCAAGTTGTTTTGAAAGAATTCAAAATAATTAATAATAATTTGAAAGAATATTACAAAATCATTACATCCATAAAAGAACTTAAAAAAATCATACATGGAGAATTTGCGATAGCGATTTATTGTAACAACCTATATTTGGGAAAAAGGTGGACAATGCCTAAGAACCCTCCAGAAATTATTCAAAACCATCCAATTTCCTAGGAATAACTTGTATTGTAGGAAAATATAAATGAAATTTGGTATTGGTTTTGGTTACTTAGGTTACCTGAATGAAACAGCAAATACTAGATTGCACTTATCATCATGACTAAGTGGATTTGACGTAGTCTCGCCAGCAGAGGCCGCGTTGGGTGATAACATTCATGGGCGGTCATTCATTCGCACCCACATAGAATTGATTTTGATTCAGATCTAATGCAAAACAAAGGATTATCGGAATAAAGACGACTAAATTGTTAAGATGTTTCCTTAAAATTTCTCCGTTTGTTCTTTATTGACCTGGAAAAGACTAGAAACTTATTAACATAAACAACTTTCACATTCCTATTTTTTGTTGGGTACAAAAGAATCACCTTCGTGCAAAAATATCCAATTTAAAAAGGACATTTTCCTTGTAAAATGATTTCGTTGACAGATTTAGTATTTACACAAATGGAACATAAAAGGAAGTAGCTTCCGCAAAGATTAGAGTAAGAATCAATCTCATTTCCAAGGTTGACATCGTGGAACACGTGGGGTTAGCTACTTATATAATTGGTATGGATTCTAGCTGCAACATTTCTTCGAAGGAAACCTTTTATTTACAATACAAAAAGTAGTTTTCCTGTTTGGGTTACAATATATGCTAGCTTAGGGGGTTTCACTATTTTTTTTGAGAAGAGTGAAATTATCATGTCTACGTATTTGGAAAGACTAATTTAAATTTTGATTTAAATCATTTTTTTTTGATATAATAATATATACGTCCAAATTATATTGAAGCCCATAACTTAAAATAATAATAAACCACGTAGGGATTAATAAATGGCTTGGGAAGTGAGAATTTTAATATATTTCTCATATTCTATCCAAGGTCACGTATAACAACATGGTGCTATATCAGTTAATTGCATCGCCCATTTTGTTTGCCCTGCTGTTCACACAACTCTATATTACCTATATTATTATAGCAATATGTAATTACGTATCTATGTTAGCATCAGTATTATCAACTGACGTCACGAAGTCTACTTGCACGCGACACCGGCTTTATTATGTTTTAATTTTTATTGTTTTCATAGCTTAGCAGGGTAGACAGAAGAATCCTAGTGTTAAGACATTCCCTTCCAAATAAATCACTTCCGTCTGCCTACGTACCGAACGTACTGAATTATCGAGGCATTGCGCTTTCAGCGTGGAAAATAACGCCGTCCTTTGCTTGGTTGTCAGAGGGAGAAATTACCCTCTATGGGAATCGAACACTCTATTGTCGCGTCAAAGTCGCGTCACTTATTTTTATTTTGTATAAATTACATACATAAGACATCATGCATCTTATTTTTGTGATTCTTTTCCTTAATTCTTTTAGTATTCCTAAAGTTACTCAGGTCAATCAACTCTTCCAAATGCTTAAGATGATTCAGTACTAGCATATACATACGTAATTGAATATGTAATAAGCATACGTATAATGTTTACCTTTATTAGATAAGTACCTATTAGCAATACAAAAATACCTGCAGAATCTATTAATTGTAACAATTTCATATCGAAATTGTATTATTTTTATTACCCTATAAGCCTATAAGGCATTATTTAAGTCCATATTTATATCCATACTAGTGGGCCCGGAAGCGGCTACGCCCGCGAAAATATAAGCCTAAATCATTAAAATAAGTTAAAAAATAATAATAAGTGGAGATTTATTATTAGAAAAAATATCTGAGTAACCGAAATGAACAAACCAAAGAAGTAAAAGTAACTAAAGGAAATTCTTAATATTAGAAAAAAAAACCTAAAGTTTGCTGTGCGCGCGTACTAAACATTTTTCTATATTAAATAATTATTAATTTTTGCGAACAATATTAAATAAAATCTCAAATGATTAAAATTACGATATTTTAAGTGTATAACATCGGTATAGATAACCGAACTGAGATAAATTAATTATAAGCAGCAAATAATTACATAAAAAATAATAGTAATTCGAAAATCTATAAAAATTTACAAAATCATCAAAGTCATCCGCCCGTTCGCGTCGGTCATACTCATATTATGCCGCCCGAAGGCTAGGTCATTTGGAATCAGTCACATCTTAATTATTTATTAGAATGTTATACAGTAAATTATAATTTCCATCTAGATGAAATGCTAAAAGTGACTATTATATTTATTTTCATAAGGATGAATATCAAATTATAGAAATCATCTAATTTTTGTTAATGATTTGTATAAAGAGATTTGTATAAATCTATATCGGCGCGCACCATGTATGCATTAAGCAAACTCACTGTGGGTGACGTTTTCTTAAAACAGCAAACTTTGCAAGCTGTTGCTTAGCAACGCGTAGCGACGATTGTTATTAACATGGCGGAATAAATTCCTTGTCAAATTAATTATTTTAATATATTGGTATATAACGAAAATATTACAAATATGAGAAAAAAAAAGTATCCTATGTTCATCCCGGGACCCTCAAGTATCTCTATATGAGTATTTTATCACAATTAAATTAGCGGTTTGGCCCTGATTGCGGGACAGACAGACAGACAGACAGACAGACAGACAGACAGACAGACAGACAGACAGACAGACAGACAGACAGACAGAGTTACTTTCGAATTTATAATATAGGTATGGATATCATAATCCACAATTGTATCATATTCCTAGTTGGAACATTAAAGCAGAGTCCATTTGAACTTGTACGTACATGTTCTGTCGTAAACATAAACTGTGCAATTATAATGAGTCACCGAGGCGGCTGTAGCAACTTCATAGTTGGCAGATTCGACGTAAAACCCCGGTGAAAATCCCCCACAGCGACCTACTTGGTGGAAGTCGGTGTTTGTGAGAAACAGCCTCATATAACAACATATTCTATACGACTCGAAAGCAAGTCTCGTGACCGACCCACCATTGGTCGGTTAGGTTGACGTAACGTAAACCAACCAATCGGAAGCCAAGAGATGTATTTTTAGAACGTGAACGAATAATAGTGGGGATTGAGGAAAACTGTTGGGACACCTCGGCTGTGAATGTTGCACAACGTTTTTTGAGCTCAACGCGAGCGTGCATGTTATACTGTGAATATATTAATTTACTTTCAAAGTTTACTATTTCAATTGAATGTAAAAGTTGACATCGCTTTCAAGCTTTTAGTTACTTCTTTTATATTTTTCTTAAAGAGTAACTAACTTCTTCTGTGATAGAGCCTGCAAAAAGATACTTTTTGTAAGGTGAGTCCTAGAAATTAATAATAATTTTAATCGTATAAGTATTTTGCTTAAGACTGAATATTTATAAGTGAAAATTAATATAATTTTAACTTAAATACATAATATGTTAGAACAAAAAGTTTGTAAACTTGAACGTAATTAGCGAGGACACGTGAGCATGTTCAGACCTGTCGCGCTCACGTTGTATTGTTGATGAGTGTTCCAACTCCAAGTGGCACTAGTTTCTCTTCCACGATATTCTAGAACAATGTATTTTTTTATATTTCTATAAAAGGATTTCATTGTAGAATGATAAGTGGTCTTAACCTAATGTGAAAAAAATGTGTTGTAACTATTGCACAAGAATTTTAATGAAATTGGAGATAACATTATTAATGATCTATTAAATCGTTATTAAATTATATTTTATAAGATAACAAAAACAACTGTCATTATATGTCTGTATGTTTAAAAGGATGATTCTTTATATTCTATTTGTGATAAATTATTATATTTTTTAACATATACTGGCAGCATACGTCATTGATGACCTTGTTCTTTGGTATTTAGTTTGGTTGCGCACTTATGTGAACGAAAATTTCTATCGAACCATTGAAATTTATAGAAAAAAACTACCGACCCAAAGCTCGCAGCTCTCTTAAACTTATATTATGACCAAATTATACAAAATCTTTACATAGATTGCAGCCTAGTTTCATTTAAATCCGTTCAGTTGATTTTTCGTGAAAGTAGGAACAAGTATTAATTCTCAAAATTTTTTACATTTATAACATTAATCGAATAATTTTACAAGGAATAAGTATGTATATTTTTAATGCAATCTATAAATGGAGTTAATAACATTACGATTAATTTTTTAAAGCCATTGTTTTGAGTTGTTTTTCCAATGTCATTGTGTAAAGTAAGAGTAGGTTCGATCGATAATTATTCACATAGCCTCAAGGGCACCATATTGACGTATATGGTACTTGAGCATTCCAACAACTCATAACATTTGATAGCGTTAAGTACAAAATACTTATATAGATGAAACAATAGTAATATTATCAATCTATATAATAGCTAAGTAAATTAAATGAAATCGATAACGTAATTAATTGAATTTATAATTTATTAAACTTAATAAATATTTATGTGGAAGTCTTGGAAGTATAGTGTTGTCATTGACATATCTTATGATCGTATATAATTTTTGTCAACTTTGGAATTTTTCTGGCCATAACATTAATTAGGTTATTTTATTAGTCCACATACCGGTTTTTCCGATCTCTACATTTTTATAGGTCTATCATTAACATACCTGTTCACCCATTTTAAGTCAAAAACAAAATTTATTTTTATATTTTATGTGAAGATTTCTTAATTATATTACGATAAATATAGTTAAATAATTTTAAATCAGAAATAATATTTAGAAAGTTTTAGGTCGTTTGTTGATTACAACGTGTTATTTCGTCTTTCTTTTTGGTAGAATCGACGTTTCATTACTTTATTTTCTTAATTCTGAATTAATCATAAAACTTTGAAATGAAGTAATCTGAATGCTGATGGATATGCTCTTTTGTTGCAGGTCTACTGCTGTTAGAGTTTCTTGTCAAGGAGCCTAGAAGGTTAAAATTTCCGTAGGGACTCTCGAGGAGTTCAAAGAAGTAAGTAACGCCGCTGCGGCGGTCTTGTTCCCCTAACCAATTTTCTGTTGCAGGAAACTTCAAGACCCAAGCCAAGAAAGGAAGTTATTCAAGAGAAGCAACTTAATATTTTTTATTTTTTTCTTCCAGGTTTTCTTTTTAACTTTACTTAAATATTACGAAGTTAGAGATACTAAATGTTAGAAGAAAAACTTTTTAATTTCATGATAGATATATTTTGTAGGCTAATAAAATGGTCAATCATTTCTATCTAAAGTAATATGATACTTCAACCGTATTTCATATATTTATTTCAGGTTTTAAACAAACATTTACGCATTGACTAAAAATTAAAAATTACTAAATTTTAAATTCAAATATACACTAAAAAATTAAAAACACACGTTTGTAGGTATGATAGTTAAGTCTGCCATATTATAATCTAAACCAGTTATCTTCCGATATGATCACGCGATGGATACACGGTAACATGTCGACTATACTCGATTGCTATATTAGATAACATATGTAAAATTTTAATTTAAAATTACTAGAAATATTAAATCAACATTTAATATTTAAAGCTAGCAAATATCAACTAAATAACTATTTTTTTCTTAGCAATTATCGTCTTTAACGTAAACTAGCACAGTACATCCTACATACATGTACACATTCAATAATTGTTTTTAAACAGACAGACGGTCGAACAACGCTTAAAACCTGAAATTCATAGCAACCAATCGTTAAAAAAACATTAAAATTCATGTCGGTTACATGACTTTGAGTTCGATTTATTTTAAAAGCACCAATTTTGATTCTGTTTTGTTTCCCAGACGGTCTAAACGATAACTTATATTTAAACTAATATATATGCATTCATTACTCCTATACTTATAATGTCATGTAAACGATATATTATATGTTATACATTTTCATACATCTGGAGCATATTTCGTGTACTGCTCCTCTTATGGTATTATTACGAAATATCAAATGAAATAATAGTTCGGGGATTGTTAGTGTATCAATGGTATAGAAATCATTATCTATTTGTCCCCATCACGTCTCCCAATCATTGCTAGCACCCATTTCCCTACATGCGCCCTTCCATGTCCTCTTATCCCCCGACCTCCGCTTCATACGAATATATACATTATGTTACGTCGTTCATTTTTGTTTGTAGTTCTATTCAAAATGGTTGCTCAAAAGATCACCGTCTGTCCGCGTCGAGGAGACGATATCGGAAGTCAGTTTAAGTCGAACACCGAAAGACATGGTTTTTTCGCAAACGAATGTCAATACTCGACAACTTTTGAAACTGGTAGAGATAAATCGCTTAAACTCCGAAAAGAATCAACAGGTGAACGGTCCAACCGGAGTGCCTATCGGCGGAATTCTCGACTCGCCTTCGCCAACGCCCGTCCCCAGCACGAGCTTTTCAGAGGTAAGAAGGTGTCGCCGTGTCCGTGAGTACATAAACATTATTTATCGTTAAGTTTGTTCATAAGTTTATTAAATTAATTTTAGCTGGCAACATGTACGAGGCGTATGCTAACATTTGTTAATTATATTTCAGGAATTTCTCAAACCGGAGCCTCTATTTCCGGAAACGATGTTTCACGATTCGGACGGGGAATTCTTCCAAGACCTGGTGCAATGGTGCGCCGCGCCCGCCGAGGAGCCAGTAGTACAGTTCATTGGTGAGCTATACCTTTGTAATAAGTAATAAAAAATATTATTTAATGTAATCTTTAAAATGCGTCATCGTGACGCAGTTGGGGTAAGCCAGATTGAATGCAATTCTCGAGGTTTCAAATTGTAGAGGGGGGGTAATGTTTATATAAATAAGTGTTTTCCTAGTCTGATTAGATGTAACGTGACATTGGATTTAGCACAATGTCTTTAATATGGATGGAAAGTGGAGAACAAAGTGTTTTTGTGATCAGAAAAGGTTATCCATTTCTTATATGTAAAGTCCATTTATACAT
The DNA here is from genome assembly GCA_036379175.1 of Heliconius cydno galanthus. Classification (NCBI taxonomy): domain Eukaryota; kingdom Metazoa; phylum Arthropoda; class Insecta; order Lepidoptera; family Nymphalidae; genus Heliconius; species Heliconius cydno. Next base: position 589,247 of record JAKRZM010000803.1, on the reverse strand, counting down.
CAAAATAAGGCAAATTGTGATATTATATTGTATTAATTTTGATGTTTTTTTTGCACAGATCCATTAAAAGTAAGTGAAGAAAGGGCACACAAAACAGACACACTAAACACTCAATTCTNACAGACACATTAAACACTCAATTCTCACCGCAAGGTTGGGAACTGTTCGACGCTAACTCACCGCCGGCGCCCGCCCCCCTCGCCCCCGCCTACCCGGCCACGGTGACGGACGGCCACAACAATACTTACATAGATTACTTTAGCATACAATCCAAGAACAATATACCTTTCCAAGAGCAGTTCGTTGACATCAACGAGTTGCCAGTAGTTATAGGTGACTTAGCGTCGGAGCACATCGCCATGGACCCGCCGGCAGATGCGTGGCAGGACTACACCTACACTAAACATAACACTCACGACACAATGCCCTTCATACAACAAGACGACTCAATGGACCTGAAACTGAACATGGTGTCGGTGATACCGCGCGAGGTGGAGGGGAACGACCGACTCATATCCGAGTACGTCCTCGACCCTGGGTTCAGGTCGCCGGCCGCGAGCGGCAGGCGCGGGCTGTCCGTGGATGTGCACGCGCCCACGCTTCCTGACATCATCAGCACGCCTGATGTGCTCAGCTTTGTGGAGCAATTGGAGCGAGAAAAAACAGTGCTACCAAGCTCGGTAAGTTATACTTTACTGTTTATGTAGCTTTTGATTCTTATTGACGTTACTAACAACGATGATACTAATATTTGACGTATTTACAGAACACAAATCTGGAGCCAGTGCAGCCGACGATCAAAGAAAGCCCGAGTGTCGATCACTCTCCGTCTACAACCGACTATTACATCAACTCTCCTAAAAGTGAACCTCACGAGGAATCCGACGATGATACACCAAAGAAAGCTGGCAGAAAGAGAACACGCCACGACAGCGAGGAGTCTGATGAAACATATATTCCATACAAGGAGCATCATCACACGCCTAAGAAGTATCGTCCGAGGAAGCCTAGCATACCTATCAAAGATATGATCAAGGCACTAGAAGGGGCTCAGAAGGACGCGCCGAAGTCACGTCGAGGGAGACCTCCCAAGACGAGGAGAGACAGTACAGTGTCCACCGTCAGCAATAACTCCGCGGTCTCCACACACGAGGTGAAGTACAGGGAACTTAGGGACAAAAATAATGAAGCTTCCAAAAAGTCTCGCATGAACAGGAAACTAAAGGAACTGCAAATGGAACAGCTCGCAGACGACCTGGAAGAGAAAAATAAAAAATTAAGAGTTCAAGCCGTCATGTTGACTCAGAGGATTAATGAACTTAGAAAGACATTTATGTTGGCAGTGTCGCAGCAAAAAGTTGGTTAATTTCATAGAATTGAACGCCAGGAATTCGATTTAATTCTGATCTATTTTCATAGATTTAGTGGTTTGCTATTTGGGGCTGTAGCAATTGTAAATTTGTTAAAATAAAGATGTTACAGACTCTATGGCCACAATTAGGGCATACTGCTCTAGACCTTAGTTTTGAAATGTCTTATTGTAATGTGAATTGTCTTAGATGTATTAGATATAAGTTCACTCTAAATTAATTTTATCAACACTTAAATTATAATTTACAAAAAAAAGTGTTATGAAATGTTAAGCTATCAATCTTAAGTCTATTATTATCTTTAACATTCGAGTCAAGAGTGTAACTCGAATCTAATGTTAAACAAAAAAAAATGCTATATAGTTTATCAATTCATTGATTAATTTCTGCATTGTATTCAACTATCTATAGATAGATTTATTGTTTTTATTATATTTGGATTAAATGATTTCATCTTGTTAAACTTATTATTATTTTTCCCAACTTTATTATATGTTTTATTTATTTTAAATCCATATTTTGACAAATTCGCTCATATTAACTGCAGATTTATTCTTAAATTTATCCTTTTTCAATTGATGAAAATGATTCAAAGTATATAATAGAATAAATCAGCTTCACGCTGTACCCCGCACACAGCAGGGTATGCAGAGGGAAACCTAGTGTTCTGACACTTCTTGTTTTCTTCATTTGTTTTGACACTTCCGTTCCCCACTTGCGCCGAATTCTGGAGGTTTTTTCTTGCTTTCTTTTTTATTTAGAGGAAACGATGATATTAAATACTAGCGACCCGCTTGCGGCTACGCCCGCTTAAATTACATAATTATTTGTTTACTAACCTATATTAAAAAGTAAAGTTTCAGGCAATTCAATAAAGTAGTTAATTATAGCAATTTTATCGAACGACTTTCTTTGAAATATTCTTCGAGAAATAGTATAACTTTTTTATTTATAAACAGATTTGAAATAAAAGCACAACTCCAACCTGTGGGGTTGTCAGAGCCTACGCCGCGAACTGCCTCAATAATAGTGAATCTATTAAAAAAACATCAGAAATGAAGTTATATCGCAATAAAATCTGTATGTTCGGTCGCCATTCTGGTCACAATTGGAAGTTTTTACATGGTTATAATCAATTCATAATTATCTACCATCTATGAAAGGAGCTGTAATTTTATTGAATACCTTTGTTGTCCATGATATTGTTTGTAGAGGTCGAGGACATTAAGCAATGTTAGTTTCACATTACATGGAAGAAAAAGTTATTTTTTTTATCAAAGACTGTTTACAAATTGCATTAATTCTTACAATAACCTACGGAAGTAATTATTAATATTAATCACTAAAATATTTTTTTGTAAAATGTGTTCCGCATACTTTAATTAAAAATCCATTAATAATACAAAATATAATTGGTATGTTTACATAAGGAAAATATTGTAAAATAATAACAAGATTGCCTTCAAGACACATTATTGAATCAACCAATATTTTTAAACAAAGTTAAAATGTCATTAAAATATAATAAAGTAAAGAAGGATTCATAGGAAAGAGGAAAAAAGGAACAAAAAAACCAGTTTGGCTGTAAAAAGAGTTATTTATTTATAATTCACAATAAGAGAATACGTACCAAAGAAATTCTGAAGATATTACAAACATAATATATATAATCGCGACACACTTTAGTCCAGTAGATTCTTGTGACCGGCCTAATCTGTATATTAATTAGGTACTTTCAAATTACACGTTCAATTTAACACACCAGATGAAGTGCATAGATAAATAATACAATTAATATTCTAATAATATTCTAAATCGACTAAATATTTAGTATAGACATACTCTAAAATAAGGAAACAAGATTCCCAGGAGTAGTGGTACTGCCGTAAAGAAATTCTCGAGGCAAATTCACTTCAAATGATACAAAAAAAAACAAATACAGACATAAAATATTCACAAATGAATTAAATGGGAGAGCACCTGTAACCAGTTATCAGTTCATTGCAAAATAGGAATTCGCGTAGATCGCTCTCGGCCAGAAATGTAACCCGCTTATAACGAACCCATAGAAAAATTTACACCAATCAGTACACGGTTACGAGCCCCAGCCTGCGCCGGCGCACCCAGCGTTGTGTTGCCGGAGTCACTAGTACCGAAACGACATTGCTAGTGGGATCCACAAATTATGTAACATATCATATTTCAAAATATAAATATCCAAGTTTTAAAATAAGAAGTTAGTGTAAAACAAAGATTTTCAAATAAATAGCCATTTATATTCTATTTAATTTGATTAATATCTAGGTATAAAATTGCAAAATACGTGATTTCACCCTAGATAGTGAGTGTCTCACAAATGTGACCAACTATGACAAGTGGTCAAAAAATAATAAAATTAATGTAACATAATTTATGGATATTTTCGACATGATTAGCATTACAAATTCGGTTTTTCCGCGAATGGTGCAGGCTGGGGCCGCCTCGCCGGCGCCCGGGCCGCGCTGCGAGTCCCGCCACGGCGCACTACACTCGGGGGCGCCGCTAGTCGGAGGCGCCGTCGTCGGCGTCCTCCAGGAAGCTGAATTTATTCGATGCTACGAAGTTCTGCAAAAATATACTTATATGAGTATATTATAAGCTTTATAACAAACTTAATTAAAAAAATTATAAATATAATAATTCAGCTTCAAGCTCTTTCCCGAACACAGCCGGGTTAGACAGAGGAAACCTAGTGTTAAGACACCGCCTTTCCGCCGAATTCTCGGCATTGCCCGTTGAGTGGCAGAACTCAAATTGAAATTTTGCCTCGACACTAGAGCATTGAAATAGAAATATAAATATGTTTCATTTTCTCAAATGCCACACTCTGTACCACTACTCTCACGACGGCAAATTTAATAATAGCAAAATAGGAATAATTTGAAAAAATTAAAAATATTGACTGAAGATGACATTGTTGTGCAGCAATTTTTTATTTACAAGACAAAGCGTGGCATGAACTTCCGGCAATCATCAAACAATGTGTCAAAAATTAGACAGAGGATTTGAAACAGTGTCTTAACTAAGTTCTCTCTGTTTATTGTGTAATATGAGTAAAAGTCAGTCATAAATCAAGTTAGTACTAGTAAAATATATTCAAACATCAGATTAAAATATATTAGCAAAATTTTTATTAAATTATCTACATAACAATGTTATAAATCAACATTGATAAATAAGTGAACTAATAAAGAAATGCAACAAAAGTGTATATTTAGATAATATCATCTTTTATTAATAACTGTAATTACACAAGCAGTTGAAGTTAATAGGAAATTAATTTATATTTTATGTTAAATTTGTGAGTATAAAGCGACCATACCAAGTATAGGACGAGGCACGGTGTCTAGTTGACCCTCTCTTTACTATTGCGCAATAAATAGATAAATAAATATCTATAAAACAATCTAAAAATTATATTAGATTGTTTTATTTTACGCTAACTAACACTAACAAACGTAAAGTTTTTTAAAGTTTTTTTTAGAAAATGTATAATAATTTTAACATAGCAAGATTTGAATCTGTGCTACTCGAAAAGTGTCCAAGTGGCGTGGACGCTTTATAAGCTCAATAATTATTTTAATTGTTATTATTTTTAATTGTGCCACACCTGCTTATATGGATTAATATAATTATCAACAGGAAAAATAAGTTCCTAACTAAAGCTGTCTAACAACAGTAGATAATTTTGATAAGAAGATAAAAATTATTTCGCGTCCTGTATGTATGTCAGTATATATATATACAGGGTGGAAGAGGCAGCGCTTCTTTTATTGAAACTGTATATAGGGTAATATATTTCAAACCCACACCTAAGAAATTAATCAAGGTACCTCAACAGTTTGGACGTAGGAATTTTTTTTCATTTCACTATTTTAATCCATACCTGTATTTCGTGTGACGCACACATACGTGTGCGACGTTTCCGATTTGACAGGTAAGTGTGTGCGTGCCTATGTTATACTTTACAAATGGCGTTTTATTTTAAAACGATAATTTTATTATTTATTTTGTTTGAAAAAATAACTTTTTCATTTTTGGGAATTATTTTTTTTCCGAATTATATTAGGCTTTTATAGAGTAGTTAAAACTGTGGTTTCATTTAAAGTGGTGCTGACAATTCCACCCTGTATATAAACCCTACTCTTGCAATGCTCTGACTATTACTGAAAACCACACAAAAAAGCCACGGAATATTATTTCATACATTTTAAAATTCCTAGAGCATACCAGCTAAGCGTGTTATGCTAAGATGAATAAATTATTCTAGTAAACTATTCAAACATAAAAAGAATTCATCTTTTTAAAAATATTATTAAAAATTAGACATACTATTAGAAACTCGTTTCGACTTTTATCAAAGAATTCTCACAAAACCTCAAGCCCCATACAAATTGAACCAGACATTTCTACATACACAACATAAAGCACACAAGGCCATACAAGACAATACATACCGGTTTTTCCTGTTCCTTTAGCTTGGGTAGGGGCTTGTCGTCGGGCTCGTGTCGGTCGCGACTACGACTGTGGCGGCCATTTTCTTTACTCTCAGGCGACGCTTCACGCTCACGGGGCTCGTTGCGCCTATCGCCATCTTCATCTCTATTGTCTTTATATTCCTTATCCCGATCATTGTTATCGCGTTCCCCGTCGCGATAATCGCGGTCGCCTTCCCGGTAATCACGTTCCCCATCCCGGTAATCACGTTCTCCGTCGCGATGATCACGTTCCCGGTCCCGGTAATCGCGATCGCCCTCCCTCCTCTCGCGGGAGTATTCACGCGAGTCGCGTCCGTCGCGTGAGGAGTCGCGCCGGTCGCGGTCGTCCCGGGAGTAGTCCCGGCGGTCGCGTGCGTCCCGGTCGTCCCGGGAGTAGTCGCGTCTGTCCCGGTCGTCCCGGGAGTAGTCGCGCCTGTCGCGGTCTTCCTTGGAGTAGTCGCGTTTATCTTTGTTGTAGCTCCGGGAATCTCTGCCGCGGTCGCGATCGTCTACAACGGATTGTTAAATAGAAATTAATATTTCATGATCAGCATTCGAGTTGTTCAGTTAATAGAAATTAATTTATATTTTATTTATATTACGTTTGTGGGTATAAAGCGACCGTACCAAGTATAGGACAAGGCACGGTGTCTAGTTGACCCTCTCTTTACTATAGCGCAATAAATAGATAAAATATCTATAAAACAATCTAAAAATTATATTACACTGTTTTATTTTGCGCAGTGATATACTCGCAAACGAACTTTTAGGAAATGTATATAAACTTTAACATAGCGGGATTTGAACCGTCGTCGTCGTCGAACGTTATTGTTATTATTTTTAATTGTGCATTTTATAGATTAATATAATTATCAGCAGAAAAAATAAGTTCCGCTCTAAATAAAATTATAAGGTGTAAAATTACTAAATCAATAGAAATATTGTTACAGTATAACAGACTTGTTTTACTGCCTAAACTGAACAACAAACAACATGGAAGGAATACTTTGAAAAACTTTATTAATAATCTATTTATGATGATATTAGTACATTTTAAAAATGATTTACGCCGAGTACGGAAATATTTTTAGTTAAAGTAATCGTTTATATAAATATATGCATATAGAATAACTTACCTCGTCTCGGAGCACCACGACGATCCCCAGAATGATCATTCTGAAAATAAACAACTAATTTAGTTTACATATTTATTATACATTACAGTACAGATACAACTGGAATTATTATTTCTTGAAACATCAGTACATTATTTTAAATATTTAAAATTGTTATTGCAAATTATTTCTAGAAGTTTATTATCAACTTACCCGCCGACCCCAACGTTCCTTCTCCTCAGTGGCGCGTCTCGCTTCTTCTTCTTGCTTCCTTAAGCGTTCCTCTATTTCACGTTCCCTATTAAGAATAATTAAGTTAATTTTTAGCTTCATCCTACAGTGTAGGCAAAGGGAACCTAGTGTTAAGATACATGGTTCCTCAGATATCAATTTTTCAAATCAATATTAGACTTTGTCTTCTTACCAAAGAGAAGAAATTAATGTTTTCCCGCCGCGTGTCTTTCTTCTAGATTAGACTTAAGTTCATTTTATTATATTTTCACATTAGCATAAGAAGTAGCTCCTTATTAATTTCACTGGAGCGAATAATGACAAAACCAACGTTTTTATTATAAATATGATTTTTTATTTATTCATATGCTCTGAATAAAAATGAACAATACACAAAGGCAATAAAAACATATAGGCAACATATAATACATATTTTTAAAGTATTATAATGAAGTGTCAAATACATTATTACATTTTATTTGACAGTTACTAAATATAAGTGTAACATTAATACACTATCCTAATTAACCTACTTTACCCCCTATATAATGAACACTTCAACTCCACACATTATCCTAGCAAAATGAGGTATAAATATTATAATTATCTTGAGTGAATTGAACCCAAAACCTTCAAAATAGCCTTTTCTTTACTCTTTAGAAATTACTTTTATTTACTATTATAAGAATTACTCACTTAGCAGCTGTATCAACAGGCTTGGCAGCTCCAAATACTTTCTCCGCAGGTACTGGCTTGGGCACAGATTTTTCTGGAACTTTATCATCTAGTAATGCGCCATCCGCCGGTTTAGTCGGTGTCTCAGTCTCTCGAGGTACAGTACGAGGTAATAAGTTCAATTTTGGACGCTCACGAGGTTTGCTGTCTGTCAAAATAATTTTTTATAATTGTTAAAATGTTCATACCTAAGAACAGATATTTTAATGTTATTTTCACTTTTTTGTTAAGACACTGCATTCCCAATGCACCGTCATATTTCCTCCGTCCGTCTATGTACCAATAAATGAGTAAGAGAGAGAGAGTTGTGAAGAAATCTCGTTTCTTTTTGAGGACTACTCATTGCATGATACATCCTGCCAGAAATCAATTCTGTATTTTGTCTGACTTAACTAGCGGTTTGGCAATATTTATTGACGTTTTGTAATTTCTCATTAGGTATAATTAATATAATACATTTATACAAGTAATTTTAATCTTACTATCAATTCATACCTTCTCTAGGCGGATCCCGGTCACCAAAACCTCTGCTGCCAAATCCTCTGCTTTCTCTTCTAGTGGAAAAGAAATAAATAGTATAATAAGAAATAAAGAAATATATAAATACCATATTTATATTGAAATGCTTATTTATCTTAAATATATACCTATATATATTTTAAAAGTAAATACAAACCCATAACCACCCTCTCTATCAGCAGCGCGGAATCCATCGCGTCCACCGTAACCGCGTTCTCGCCCACTGTTTCAATCAAAATTTATATAAATTTATTACACACTAAGAATTTCTCCCAATAAGGGGATATAAGAAATATATTTCAACATAACATATATGAAGCATTAAATAAAGTAGATCAGACAATATATGAAAGCAAATACTCAAAATCTCATAGTTAAATTTACATATTCATTTGAAGCAGATAGCATTGTTTTTCACATCTTTTACATTTCGCAAATTCAATATCACTTACGATTATACGATAATTTAATAATATGAAATAAATATAACAGTTGGTACAAAAAAGAAAATGTTTTTGATTTACCTATCCCTATCCCTTCCATATGAATCGCGTCCACCGTAAGGCGCGCGTGGGGGCTCCGAACGTTCAGCGTCGCGCCACCCACCCGGTCTATTATCCGCACTCGCTGATACACACAAACAATTTTATCCATTAGACATATTCATACTAAATATTAATTAGATTTTCATATAGGAAGTCACTCAGAAAAGTAATTGAGCAGGAGCGAGCCGAAGACTAGTCTGAATTGAGTTACGGCGGAACCGTGTCACAGATCAAACTAAAATGGCCGGCCACGGGAACTTCCAATGACCTTTAGAGCTACGTCTCCTCTGGAAAGATTCCTTGACTAATTCTAGGGTCAATATTTCTGGTTTCCCCGCCATCGCTGTGAGCGACGCCCCCGGCTAGAGGGTAAAGTACCAACACCGGCGACCTTTACTCAGACCTTCCCGAGATGGAATTGACCAACATATATCAATCTCAAAACAAAACATTTAACATATAAAGAACATTTCAATCCCGACACGCAAATGTATGTCTAAAGTTGACAACGTGATCTGTGCGTGCATCCCACGTGTGACATTACAGCTCGCTCCCAACAACAATCACTTTGTATTCATCATAGTTCATAATGAGTAAATAATGTTTCTACCATTCAGATTATTTAATAGGAAACAACTAAGAATGTCACGTAACAGTCATTATAGTCAATTGCTATTGTATTAGTTTTTATAAATACTATTATAATAAAAAGGAGTGGAAAATTTCGGTTCTGTTGCACAGTATTGCCAAAGAAAAAAGTGCCATTCACAAGTCAATATTATTAACTTTTCATATTAGGATGTACAACTCCCGGCCATTGTCATGAAATTTAAAAGGACTCTTCCAGTATAAAAAGGGCATATGTAGGCAAGAACTCACAGTCACGCGGACGCTCGCGCGGCTGGTCGCGGTCGGAGCGGCGCGCGGGCTCGGGCACGGCGCGCGGCCCGGAGCGCCAGTCGCCCATCGTGCGTTCGGGGTCGTACTCCCTAACCACAACAGCAAACATATTATCATCCTACTTACTTACTTTAATATATTAAATTACTGTATTCACATAATGAAAAAAAAAAAGAAAATATTTTATTCTATCATAATCTAATAAGATTGCATGGAATATTCATTTTATTGTGATAAAAAGAGATAACATCATAAAATAATTAATACTTAAAGTCAATTTTAATGTTAGATGTTACCTATTTTTGTATAAGTTAGTTAAGATTGTTAAAAATATATTTAGCAACAAATTGATTTGTTATATTATACTATCTAAAAAAAATACTAATGTTATTCAATGATAAATGAATTACCTTTCTCTGTCACCTCTGCCGCTTCTGCCCATGCGACGGTCATTGTCTTGAGTGGAAACTTCTATTCTAATTCTTCTGCCACTTATTATCTAGTAATATTATACATATTTTTAATTAAAAACGTTAAATGAAATTAGTAACATAATTTATAGAACTTTATATATATAACAATAATTTAAACATATGAAGAGAAAGAAATAAATATACTATTTATAATAAACTTACCAAATCAGGCATATTCATGGCACTGACAAGACTATCTCTGTCTTCAAAGTCTACATCTCCAAAACCCTTGAGCCGACCTCCTTCCTTTGGCAGTCTCAAGTTGTTAATCTATTAACACAAAAAAATAAATTTATTTTTTAAAGTATTCAAATGTAATTATTCTAGATGTTATTTGAGACAATTTAAGATAAATAGATGATGAATAAAAACACTACATACATATCTATATACATATATAGTAAAACTGTAAGACATTGTTGTCTATAGATGGAAGAAATATAAGAAATTCTATTATTGAGGGCATTTTTAATATAATAAGCCTGCTTATTTATGCGTTTGTGAATGCTAAGTGTGCCAATATAAAGAATTGCATATAATAATATACTGCTACAAACAAGTATTTTATTGAATTGGCTGAAACTTGAGCTTTCAATGTATGAATATTGTCCTTAAAACAATAATGTTATTAGATCACGAGAGTGATTCAAGTGTAAAAAGTACAAGCGGGCGAAGCCGTAGGCGGATCGCTAGTTATTAATATAATTTTTAAAGCAACAATTGTGAGAAGAACTTTAAACAACTGACAATTTTGTTTTACATCATTACCAAAAACTGTATAATAATAATTTGATAAGCCATATAATAAAATATAGTTTTATTACACCACTATATCAATTAAATATTTGTTGTAACACTATTAATCCAGACTATGAAAGTGAAATGATAAATCTTTTATATAACCATGACATTATATGCTAATGCACTTAAAACAAGTTCTTGTTAACGTAGATTTTTTGAATTTGTGCCAAATCTGCATTATGTTTCCTGAAGTTTGTATTTACTCCGAAATCAACTGTTTTTGTTTATATACATATTATATATTTTTTAGTTTTATGCTGTTACTCCAGATGTAGTAGCGTAGCCATGGCGATGGGAGCCTAGTAGTGTTAAGACACTTTGTTCCCCACTTTCCGCCCATATTTTCAAATAAAGATATTGTATGCTGAGGGGCAGAACTCAACGCCGCGGTTTGTCTTCCTTGTCTTAGGTCGAAAAAATGAAAATAATTTATTCATGCTGGCAGAAAATCGAAACCACATTACTTACTATACTACACTTAGCTTTTGCGCCACAATGGAAGCAATTGTTTTTTTTTTAGTTTCATTAGATGTATAATACAAAACTAACCTATTAAAATTATGAACATAATTATTGTATTCAACAATAACAACAAAAAGTAAATTAAAGTTACATTAATGTGTAAGGTTTTGTTTATAATAGATAGATAAGAAGTTAATACACATGGTATTTTAATGTAAAAAATCACCATGTTTTGATTATTCCATATGTATGTAATATCCTTTAATCTTCATATTTTTTTAACAGCTTTATGTTTTTTTTCCGCATAGCAGGGTAGGCAGAGGGAACTTAGTGTTATGTCACTCCATTTTATCCTCTTCTTCTTTTTTGAGACGAATTGACGAGACAATGTTTTGTATTTACAAATCATTCTCAAGATTGTTCTTAGATTCGAGTCATAAATATGGGCCATAGTGTGTGATAAATGAAATTAAAAGATACAGCAAACAAGAATATTATTAGTAATACATTTTAGACATAAAGTTAACACACATGGTACTTTATTCCAAAAAAATTGCCATGTTATGGTAATTCCATTATGTTCAAATATTGTAATAAAATTATAATATTNTCTTCCTTGTCTTAGGTCGAAAAAATGAAAATAATTTATTCATGCTGGCAGAAAATCGAAACCACATTACTTACTATACTACACTTAGCTTTTGCGCCACAATGGAAGCAATTGTTTTTTTTTTAGTTTCATTAGATGTATAATACAAAACTAACCTATTAAAATTATGAACATAATTATTGTATTCAACAATAACAACAAAAAGTAAATTAAAGTTACATTAATGTGTAAGGTTTTGTTTATAATAGATAGATAAGAAGTTAATACACATGGTATTTTAATATAAAAAATCACCATGTTTTGATTATTCCATATGTATGTAAAATCCTTTAATCTTCATATTTTTTTAACAGCTTTATGTTTTCTTTCCGCATAGCAGGGTAGGCAGAGGGAACTAAGTGTTATATCACTCCATTTTATCCTCTTCTTCTTTTTTGAGTCGAATTGACGAGACAATCTTTTGTATTTACAAATCATTCTCAAGATTGATCTTAGACTCGAGTCATAAATACGGGCCATAGTGTGTATTGATTTAAAAAGTAGTAGTTGTTTTAAATGAAATTAAAAGATACAGCAAACAAGAATATTATTAATAATAAATTTTAAACAAAAAGTTAACACACATGGTACATTATTCCAAAAAAAATGCCATGTTGTGGTAATTCCATTATGTTCAAATATTGTAATAAAATTATAATATTCCTGAATTATTATAAAAGAAGAGTTGTTTGTAATAAAATAAAAAAGATATAAAAGTTAAGAATCTATTTTTTAAAAAGAGATATTTCTCAGTTTCATCCTAACCTATATATTATATATCATAAGACAAAAACACCACATGTGGTTATATCAAATAATATATCAAATTCACAATAGATAACTTTATTTTAAATAGCATATTATTTAGTTTTAGAAATGGTTGAGCAAATCATGCTAAATATAATTTACATTAATGTATATGCAATGAATTTAAGTCTTATTCCAGTTATTTAGTGAAAGTTCATTCGGCTATCTGCAATGTCATCTCTTTGCAGTCAAATGGAAGCAAATGTCTGACATATGTTTATGTGAATATATTTAATGGAAAATAAATAATATTTATTTACATAATGTAAAGCATGTTAAAATAATTATGTAGCATTAAACAAAACAAATCAAAATATGTTTTTATTTACATACACAATTTATGTTCTCCATTTTTAGACCATTACACATCATCTAATCTCATCAGTTGTGGGTGTGATGGAAAGAATTTCATTTTCATTTTTCGCTAGAGGGTAATGAATTTCATTTTCATTTTTTTACTCTGGTGACAAGACAGTGCAGTTTTGAGTTCTGCCAATCAACATGCAATATCTCGAAACTAGATTGAAAGCAGAATTGGAGTCTTAACTCTAGGTTAAATGTTCCCAGTTCCCTATTCTGCTACATGCAGGGTATAACATAAAGTAAAAAAACTTTCATACCTTAAGTCCAGCAAAAAGCTCCATGATAGCACTCTCCTCAACATCATAAGGCAAATTGGAGATATGTGCAATGAAAGGGGGTCGGAGGGGTATGGATTCATCATCTACTGCAAGCCCTCCCCGGGCCGCACGGGATGCCGACGGTAGAACCACCGGCGCACGGTGACGAGAGGAGTTTGCATAGCTCTCTATGAAAAATCAGTTTGGTAAATTATAAATATTTATAGAATTTGATTTTTGAATATTTGGCTTTTGATAAGTTACATAAGGAAAATAATATTTGTAAATTAATTTCTATTTAGTTTGTTGGCAGACTATACATATTTAACTGATATTATAATTAAGTAAAGCCATATTGAAATTTTTTTGCAATATAAAAGTTGTAATTTACTATATTATAGTTATTATTTAAACTAGTTTTTAATAGTTATTGATGAAATCAGAATGCATTAGCATAAATACATTAACAATTTTATCATGAAAAAAAAACACCCTCAGATTGTTAGGGAGACAGCCAATGAAAGACTAGTCTGAATTGAGTTATGACCTTAGTCACCTCGTAGATTATGCTCAAATTGCTGGTCACAAGAGTTTCCAACAATACCAAGGATACACCTACTCCTTAACCACTCGGTTAGGTATCCCAAGCTAAACTTGGCATTGTAATTTCTGGTTCCCTTGCCTTTCTTATAAAGAAAGCATCCGGCTAGAATGTATAAAGAACAATTAGACCTTTACTCAGACCTTCCCGAGGCGATAGGAGTGACGAGCACCCAGCATGTGCGCCCCACGTACGAGATTAACATTGACTGTCCATTACCCTTTAAATTTCATCATTGGGTTTCGTTTAATAAAAGCGTACGTAATATAACAAGGATTTACTTTAAATATTTTATAATAATTAGATTTTTACTTACGTTCTTCATCTACAGAATCGGCCCAATTGTTTGCTGTAGCGATAGTAGTTGTCTCGGCAATAAAGTTTGTGGGGTCGGTTTTGATCCATTTTATTTTTTTTGATTTCTTGCCTGCAAAATGTTACGTCAACAAAATTAAATAGAATTTAATTTAAGATGAGAATGTTCTTGATAATACAAATAAATGGTAAATGACGCATAGCCAGTGAACGACCTACTCTGATTTTGGAAAGTAGCTATCCGCAGATATGGTTGTAAGTTTTTGTATAACTGTTGCTATTTACGATGTTTTAAGCGTTGGTACGTGAAATACCACGGGACACAAATTTTTACACGGAGAAAAAGTTCACGAAAATAAAAGTTAAGAAATGTGGCCACGCGGTAAATCCAAACGTCCGTAAAGGTGAATTGATGACACGTTAGCATTACCTAATTAAATTTTATAGTTATAAAAATATGTTTATCGGATAGAGACATAATTAACAATTCGTTATATGCAAAATAAAATGAAACAAAACATTGGGAAGTATTAGAAATCGAGAGTTTTTCATATGACAAAATTAATAGAACTAACCTGTAGCGGCCATATTACTAGGCTGGGGCCAGTGTTGCCACTGACTGAACAGATTAAAACTCTTTCTTCAACTATGCTCTCTGCAAAAGAAAATTGTTGCCATTATTTACTAAGTGCTTAACTAAAAACATATAATTTTAATTCTAAATATAATAAAGTTAAAACTTAACAACAATAGTTGAATTTATTCTTCGATAAATGTTTATATTTAACTTAACTAATGATGTATCTTGGTCATGAAATATTTTCAATAAACATATCGTGTGGGCGTAGTAAAAGTAGTAAAAGGCGTTGAGAAAAATCTTATCAAAAAATTGTTTGGGCTATTCTGGATCAATAATTTACTTGTATTACTATTATGTCATTCTATAAATTCGAAACGATAAATAATTATATTTATATAACCGTACACAGCAAAAATGTTTTTAGAATATAGATTACAGAATTGTTAGAGGAAACATTATTGTCGATGGTCTCACTTGGAGATATATTTTTTAATTTTCTTATATCAAAAAACATATAACTTTCTTTTTCATAAAATATTTTAAATAAATTTTAATTAAATGCTAAATACATTTTAAATTCTTTATTATGGGGATGAAAGTTTCTATGAGACTTCAGCCAATTTTGATGGTATAAATCTGAAAATTGATATACATAGAATTCCTTCTTATAAATAATAATGATTTTTAGTACATTTGTTGCTTTTTGAAACAATCAAGCAATACATAGAGTTAGAGTGTGTAGAATTAGAAAATTGACTTTGCATGAGATTTTATAACTTTTTGATACTGCAAGCCATCATCTTAGCAACATTTTATATACAATATTTTGGTAGGATTTCTTTTTGTAAGATACCTGTGTAAGATATTAAACCGCTGCGCCAAATATTTAATATAACATATTTTCGCATACGAATTATATTTTGCCGTTTGCGACATCAACGGTCTGAAATTCAATTTAGGAATATTTTTTAAAATCTTAAATTACAATTATAAAAATATGACGCAGGGGCACAAAGTGTGACTATAAACGTCACTGGTTGTGGGTTCGATTCCCACTCGAGGAAAATAAATACTTATATAAATTTAAATTCGAGTAATTTACTAGCGAGAATGTCACGGTAAAAATGAAGAGAGTGAGAATCAGATGGTTTGGGCACGTCGAAAGAATGAGTGATAAAAGAATGGCACAAACAATTTATGATGGAAAAGTGACTGGTAAAAGAGGTAAAGGGAGACCTCGGTTGACCTTCGAAAACACTAACTTTAAATAAACACATGAAATTAAAAAAAAATCTATAGTTATCAAATTGTATTTTTTAGCTTCATGTTGTGTGATTGTGGCGTACGCAGTGCCCCTACGCCGTGACTGGCTTCAAATTATAATATACTTTATCATTGTTAGTAGTTTGTATACATTATTAATTGTTTTTTTATTTATTAGGTTCCTGATTATAAGGAAACCTTAAAAGCTTAATTAGTGGAGTTAACATAGAATTTGAATTAACCTTTTAGATAGAACAATATCAAAGTTTTATTATTTTAATTTTAATGGTAAGTACTTAGAAGTTAGAACCAAGATTTTTTAAGCTTAGGAGATTATTTTTTGCGTGGCGGGCGGGGGACTAAACGCTATGCCTTATTTGCCCGTGGGTTAAAACATCCCACTTAAATATACCCCCTATATATAGTTATCTCTATATTACACTTTATTTACCTAAATATACATATATTATAGTTCTCAAGTTTAATTTAGACACAAAGCGAATAACAACTATTTTAAACCATTTACTCGTTAGTTTATATCAAGATATTAATTTATACGATCGACAAAAGCGTAACTTGATCCCGCGCAGGCTTCACACAGGCTGTCTCGATCTCTTTAACGTAATAAGGTGAACATAAATAGNCACAGACAACCATCTCTTCGAGATCCATTTTATCAAATGTAAAAATTTCGTCACTGTCATCGCAAGTGCGCGCAGTGGCGAAAAGTATGGTGACATGTGAGTGACAAAAAATTTTTTGTCACCGTGACAAAAGTCACCAGTGCGCGCTAAGCCTTAGAAACATCATTGTCGATGGTCTCACTTGGAGATATATTTTTTAAATTTTCTTATATCAAAAAACATATAACTTTTTTTTTCATAAAAATATTTTAAATAATTTTTAATTAAATGCTAAATACATTTTAAATGTTATATTATGGGGATGAAAGTTTCTATGAGACTTCAGCCAATTTTGATGCTATAAATCTGAAAATTGATATACTTACATAAAACTCCTTCTTATAAATAATAATTTTTGGTACTTTTGTTTCTTTTTGAAACAATCAAGCAATACATAGAGTTAGAGTATGTAGAATCAGAAAATTGACTTTGCATGAGATCTTATAACTTTTTGATATTATATATATCAACATTTTACATACCTACAATATTTTAGTAGTAGTAGATTTCTTTTTGTAAGATACCTGTGTAAGATATTAAGCCGCTGCGCCAAATATTTAATATAACATATTTTCGCATGCGAATTATATTTTGCCGTTTGCGACATCAACAGTCTGAAATTCAATTTTGGAATATTTTTTAAAATCTTAAATTACAATTATAAAAAAATGGCGCAGGGGCACAAAGTGTGACTATAAACGTCACTGGTTGTGAGTTCGATCCCCACTCGAGGAAAATAAATACTTATATAAATTTAAATTCGAATTTACTAGAGAGAATGTCACGGTAAAAATGAAGAGAGTGAGAATCAGATGGTTTGGGCACGTCGAAAGAATGAGTGATAAAAGAATGGCACAAACAATTTATGATGGAAAAGTGACTGGTAAAAGAGGTAAAGGGAGACCTCGGTTGACCTTCGAAAACACTAACTTTAAATAAACAAAAATCTACAGTTATCAAATTGTATTTTTTAGCTTCATGCTGGGAATGGGAACCTGTGTTAAGACATTCCGTTCCCATCAAGACACTTCCATTAAATCTTTCCACAGAATTCTAGAGGCATTACGTGTTGAATGGCGGAACTTAACACCGCGCTATGCTTCGTTACCAGAGCGAGGAAATGAAAATATTAAATACATGTATTTCATTTCCTCGCGTGGGAATCGAACTCACAACATGTGGCGTACGCAGTGCCCCTGCGCCGTGACTGGCTTCAAATTATAATATACTTTATCATTATTAGTAGTTTGGATACATTATTAATTGTTTTTTAGTTATTAGGTTCCTGATTATAAGGAAACCTTAAAAGCTTAATTAGTGCAGTTATCATAGAATTTGATTTAACCTTTTAGATAGAACAATATCAAAGTTTTATTATTTTAATTTTAATGGTACTTAGAAGTTAGAACCAAGATTTTTTAAGCTTAGGAAATTTATTTTTTGCGTGGCGAGCGGGGGACCCAACGCTATGCCTTATTTGCCCGTGGGTTAAAACATCCCACTTAAATATACCCCCTATGTATAGTTATCTCTATGTTACACTTTATTTACCTAAATATACATATATTATAATTCTCAAGTTTAACTTAGACACAAAGCGAATAACAACTATTTTAAACCATTTACTCGTTAGTTTATATCAAGATAATTAATATAATACTATTAATAACAAGAAAATAAATTTATACGATCGACAAAAGCGTAACTTGATCCTGCGCAGGCTTCACAAAGTCTGTCTCGATCTCTTTAACGTAATAAAGTGAACATAAATAGAAGGAGGGTTTCAAAAAACTAGTTCCGTATTCTGGAGTAGCCTGGGCCTGGGTCCTTGTGGCTTGTGACCGGTGAGTGGGCCAGCCGGAGCCAGACGCGGCTGAGTCGATCTCCAATATCGCAATAGATGGCATTCACGTCGTACGCCGTTACAGAACGGACGTCTATACGCTCGCTCCGTTCAACTTTATCGGACTATTTTTTTTGTTCGTAACGTTCTTATTTCATCTTATTGTTAGCACTAAAATTAAAAGCTTTAAAGACTTTCGAATAGTGATTTTTAGCTTAGCTGGTGCAGTGATAACGGTTATGTGAATAGTGTTGTGTTTACATTGTGATAGTGATGTGCGTGATAGTGTAGGCTGTATATCATGGGTTACGCGACTAACAGCGCGGGGCGGGCGGCGCACGAGGCGCTGCTGGCGAGGCAGGATGCTGAGCTTCGACTCATGGAAACTATGAAGCGGAGCTTGCAAGCTAAGATGAAAAGCGACAGGGAGTACGCTCTAGCCCTGTCCGCCGCCGCCGCGCAAGGACAAAAGATGGACAAATGTGAGGAACTAAATGGTACGGTATGAGGAAAACAACTTTCCAAATGCTTATTAAATGTTTTGTTTATACAAAAGCTCACCTTTGTTACTTATTATATAAAAATGTAAGTATAAAACGTAATATATTTAGGTTCTTAGCAAATAAATATTATAACAGCATTATATTATATTTTTCTACCCTCAAAAATTATAGATACGTCGGTTAAATTTAAAAAATTATGCAATAGAAAGAGGATTTATAAGTAACTATTAGTAATTAGTGTATATATTAATAAGAATAGAAACTGGCAGTGATGTAACACATTAATAATAATAATTAATTGATGAGATAATGACGCACCCGCCTCCTCGTAAAACTTGTTCTGTTAATCTCAGACACCATTTTGGTCAAACGTTAATTTGAATAATCGACGTTGTCGTCTAATAGAGCAAATGAAGTCCTCAAATACATTTTAATTAATCATCTTACTAAATATTTTAAAGATTATATTTATAATGTTAAAATTATAATCATTTTATTATATTATTATTATTATAATAAAATTATTATTTATTATTTTATCATTATATTATTATTATATTATTAATACAACATTATAGTTAATGTCGTTCATTAGACAACACAAAAGAAGGTTAGTTGACAGCTAGAGCTATTGATAATATTGCAGTAGAAATATTATATCGAGGCCAGTGGTGGAGCAGGCACAAGTGTGTTACTGTAACCCGAGAGGTTGTGAGTTCGATTCCCATTTGAGGAAATGAAAAATTTACTATTTTTATGTTATAACAGTGTGTTCACTCTGCCCACCCTGCTATATAGCGTAAAGCTAAAAAAGAAATAATAGTTACATAACTTAAAAGTAATAATCAGCATATATTTCAGGTTCTGTCATAGCATTAGCATGGCGAACCATGACAGAGGAATGGGAGAGCACCAGCCGCTTGGTCAAAGCGAATGCGGAGGCTTTAGAGTCAAGAGCCCTAGACCGCTTGAACACACTCATGACGGAGAGGCGGAAAGCCCGCAAGGTCTACCAGGAAGATCACAGCAAAATATCCTCTCAGTTTACACAAGTAAGTGAAATTATTATAAATTATGATATTAATAAAATGTAAGATATCGATATACCCGTATATCGATATGTTTTGTAAATACAATCTTTCAATGTAAATCAATTATATTCTTTTTTGTCATATGTAATTAAATAGTAATAAATCAGACACACGTCTCGTAGGTATCTATACAAAGAGAAATTTAATAAGAGTTTATATTTTTGCAATAATATAAAGTTTTTTTTATATTAAATTATTGCTAACTCATGTAAGGTACATTTTTCTGAGCTAGATTTTTCTATAGAAATATTTTAAAATTTACTTATTGAATATTGATTCATGTAAATACACTGATTCATAAAGTTACTCGAATTTCATATAGGTAAATAACATTTCCTTGTATACGTGTTTATTTAATTTATATTGGGTTATAAATGTGGCGTAAGGTTCCGCAATTCTATATGAATGTCTCTCAATGGAAAATAGAGCAATGAATGACTAATCAATAGATTTTTCTGCCTTCTTCACAAAACGAGAAAATCGCTTAATATAATAGGTAAAAATATATTATAGATAAAAATGTATCTTATTTACATTCAATACCTTAAATATTGCATTAGTTTAAAAACAAGTAGTATAAAATGCATAACAATTTTTAACCTATTATAACTAATTTTGTGAAATTTTAACATTGCGGTGTTAAAATTGGAAATTGTTGCATAAATCACAGCAAAAGCACTTAAAAATAAGTGAACCAAAAGCAATACAAATCATAGTACTTTAGTGTTTTGCAGTACAACAGCGTTGGTAACTTTATCAACTACGATATCAGCGTGGCCGATCACGTTCTTTTGTCGACAACTGTGTTGATTCATTCACATTTCTAACATTTTTCACTTATTTTTATTATTATTTAATATCACGCTCTATTTCGCCGTTATATTCATAGGTATATGTATATTTCTAATCAATTAATTTTAAAATGTACTTAGATTGAAATCCAAATATTTTTGAACACCATATATAGTCGCATACATTTAAAAGGATACAAATCTCATAAAACGCGGTCGCTATATAACTAAAAGAGAGAGAGAGAGAGATTTATTTTTTTTATTATTATTTTTTTAAATCACCATTTATAGTAATCATTAGATTGGTTACGATTTAACGGATTCTAAAGTTGAATGTTTTCCGTTACTGACCGGTTGAGCACGTTTCCTTGTTCAACCGTCCGTTTCCTATCGTTGATCTACTCTTATTACTTCGCTCCACATAATTAGGTCTCAGAGAACGGTGCAAGAGAGAACTGTGTCAGGGTCAGATCACAACTGTTAGCTTTACCAATAGTAGACGTAGATGTTGGCCGGATTTGTCGGGCACTGTGCAAAACGACTTACGGTATGCTGACATTGTGAGTGACACAAAATGTGGAATAACCAACCAAAAAATATAATAAATTGAGATTTTTTTTTGTTAAGTAGATGCAGATGCAGGGCTTTTTTATCCAAAATATGTCTATAATTTTATTTTTCCCTAATGCATTGTTGTGAGACAGAGTAATTCTATATTTTTTGCCAATTCTACTATTCTAGTTATATAATAAATACATAACTAATGAAACTAAAATATTTTTTAGTATTATGATAGAGACGACGAAAACAAAGTAAATATCCAACGCGTGTGGCATTCTTTAGACCTAATTCTAACATACGCGAAGATTGCTAAAGAAAAAATGACGTTAATCTTCCTTTTGTCTTATGCTGTAAGGTTTTGAGTTATTAGGCAACAAGCTGTAATGGTTTGGGCGTTATGCCAATTTTTTAGTCCAATAAAATATGCGATATTGACGCTAGCGCCGCGACTAGCATATGTTTCTAATGAAAACTGGAGTATGAAATTGGGAACTCGCCCTAATATTTATTTTAGAACATTAGGGCGTTTAGTTTAACATATTATGTAAATTACTTAATGTTGTTAACAACTTTTTGATTTCTCTATCTGTATCCCACATAAAAAAAAGTAGGCAGAAATAACCTAGTGTTAAAACACTCTATTTAATTATTGTGTGCATAAAATGAACATACTGTAGGCACAGAGGCATATTTCTATATTATATTGTATTTATCAAGAATAATATTATAATGGAATTTAAGTATATTCTGCATGAGTACTTCTACAAACGGATTGTGATATCTAATACTTTGAATATGTGTTATTAATATATCTATTAAGTGAGTCTTCGTTACGATATGTTACCTTGGCATTTGCTGGTGCCGAGTCTACGTATAACAATGGCATGTCGATATAGGCCAAATAAATGTCTTTAGATTGTTCGCGTCTTTACAATTTAACTCAATTTTTTGATTTCTCTTATATACGTAAAGCAATATAATTGATTCCTTTTTGCGTCTTTTAATCATTTAAAAAATAACAGTTTACCTAAGTAATTTAGGTTTTAGCAATAGCTGTACATGTTATCCCGTCAATTTGTGATGTTGCAAATACACATTTGCACCTCTCGCTCCAACTATCAATAAAACAATAAGTCGGAAAAGGATAAAATACGTAATTTTGTTAGTTCTAAGTGGGTCGCGTAAAATGAATCTTTGTATCGGGATTGGCTGCGCGGCACCTGTCACCGTTCATTGGCCCTGCGCCCGCGTCGACGGCGCGTGCAACGCTGATTTCTTTTCAAAATCTTTTTGCTATTACCACCTTCTATTATTATTTTCAACATCTGTATTGATCTTTTTTTTATCTTTATAGAAGAATAAATAGTGAACTTGAGGCCAGTCAGGGCACAAAGTGTGCCTGTAAACGCGACTGGTTGTGGGTTCAATTCCTACTGAGGAAATGAAATATTTATTTCAATTTATATTTCCATTTCTTTGTTCTGGTGTAGGCAAAGCGCGGCGTTGTGTTCCGCCAGTCAACTCGCAATGCCTCCAGAATTTGGCGGAAAGTTCCTTTACCCAAAGGAGGTGAGTTAACACCGGGAACCTGGTGTGCCTGACTTGATGTGTGCGGGGATACAGCGTGAAGCTGATTTATTAAATTTTAAGCGAACTTTTAATTATTTAAAGCTTGAACATCTTCACCATTTATTTGTAGACGAGGACGTAATGGTTACCCGTATGTAATATTAAATAGTTAAAGGAGAACAATGCAATTTCAGTGTGTCGATAGCGTCTAAAATGCTCTAAAATTCTCATTTCACCGGAGCTGACCTAGTTTCTTCTGTTGACGCGAATTGAAAATAGAGGATTCTATCCGTGTCTTGAGTTACCAAGTAAATAAATGGAGGAACTAGGCCAAAAGAATGTTGGACGCGTGTTATATTTGAACGATACTAGTTCTTAATAATACTTACCTACTTTATTTTAGTGAATAGGTGTAAATGAGATATTTTTTTGATTTTTTTTTATTTTATTTTAAAGGAGGTTTTATATTTTTTTTTGTTTAAATAACTGTTTGTCACGTCCTTAACAGGTACATTGAACTCGTTTTTTTTTAGTTCGCTTATTATTTATTTTCTAATTATTCAATATATGAAAAGTAATAATTGTGTATGTTTTCGTGTAACAACGTTGAGGCTGTCGTAACTCAGGAGCACAAGCGTGCGACTGTAAACACGAAAGGTTGTGAGTTCGATTCCGACACGAGGAAATGAAATATTTCAAAGCGCAGCGTTGAAATTGCGCGCCAAAACGCGGCGTTGAGTTCCACCACTCAACGGACGGAAATGTGTTAAGGGTAACAAAGTGTCCTAACAGATAGAGGGAACCTGGGAGCCTACACTAGGTTCCCTCTGCCTACACTGCTATATGCAGGATACAGCATGAACTTAAAAATAAATAAATAAAAGAACGTAATTCTGACGCTATTGACGCTCGGCGCAGCGTCGTATTCCAACCAATAAAAGATAAGCCACCGTGACGAATGTATAACACGACGTTTTAAACGTTTAATTTAATTAAATCAAAATATCGTAGCTAAAGACCATGGGAATCGATACATTTATTTCTAATGTTGGTCTCTTTAAGTTACAATATTTAGCATGTATATTAAATACTAGCGACCCGCTTGCGGCTTCGCCCGCTTGTACTACATTTTTTTTTTATTTAAGCTACTTTCGTAACCTAATAACATTATCATTTTAAAGACCACAGTGGTTTGTCACAGGCATATTTATATTTAACGTAGAGGAATCCCAAAATGAAAATTGTTAACATTTCTCCATCTCTATGGAAAATTATATGTTACTTCGAATATTTTTTAATTTCAAACGTTTATTTTACACCTAAAATATAGAAAAAAAAACAGACACCATAACAATCTGGGACCAGAAGTTGGCCAAAGCCATAATAGAGATGAGGTAACAGTTTTATCACTGTCAATTTTAAATAGTTTAGCCGCATACGGTACTTTGTCAAAAATATTTGAATTAGTGCCAATATATACCAATTTAGCCATGTTACAATGTTATTGAATGATGGTAAAAAGATCAACTAAATAAATACTTGAAAACTAATTTATAAAGTATGAGGCCGCCGTGCGCAGGGGCACAAGGGTCCCCCATTCCCACTCGAGGGTTGAATTATTATTTATTAATATTTTCATCAGCTCGTTTTGATACCAAGACGTTCAGCTCAGCGTTGACCCACTCAACACAAAGCCTCGTAAAAATCAGCGGAAAGTGAGGAACGGAGTGTCTCAACACTAAGTTCCCTCTGCCTACCCTCCTATATGCAGGATACAGTGTACAATTTAGTATTACATCTAACCTAAACAGGTGGTCAATTGAGACCACATATACATACTATTGTTACGCAAGAAATGGGCTCATTAGATCGCTGGGGAAAGTGAACGTTAACAGTGAAAGTATCCGTTATCTAAATTTGATAATAGAACAGGTTGAATTATGATAAATCCATCACGAGACCAGTTTGTGCTGGCGGATTCGAAGTCGTGACTATTTGTCAAACAATGGCTTTAAAGTTACTGCTGTAACCTATCGCGTCTACTTACCTGGTCTAAGATTGTATTTATGCTAAATTTATGCATTCTTTGAACTATTTGTTTTCGGAATTTCCTGTATTGATAAACTTATTATCACTACCATGGAAATATCAGGTTTTTTTCATCATTTCATTAGAAAGCAGAATACATNAAAATTCCGCAGTGTATTCTTAATTTGCCACTTCCAAAATTTAAAATATCTGTAAAAAAAATTCTAACAAGTAAAGCTTATTACACTGTTCAAGAATATTTAGAGGATAAGCATGTATGGAATTAATGTCTATTGAATGTCAGGCAGGACAGCTGCCAACTAATGTAATAGTAAAATATACCATTGACTTTAAAAAGAGCAACTGTTGAGTTTCTTGCCGGCTCTTCTCAGCAGAACTGCCTTCCGAACCGGTGGTAGCTTTTTGTTGACATGTACATTCGACGATTCAAAAGTGCTTATAAAGTTTATTTGAATAAAGAATATTTTGAATTTGAATTTGAATTTATACTTAATAGAGGTGGTGGCACCACGTTCTAGATTATTCTAAATAACGTAATAATATATACTTAGCTATTATATGTTAACACATAGCCTTAACACTGACATTTAAAAGATAATAAAAAAAAACCTAACAAGTAAGACTTGAGACAAATCGTAAAAGAACCAAGGTCAAAATTAAATCACGCTTCACGCTGTATCCCGCACACGGCAGGGTAGGCAGAGGGAACCTAATGTGTTAAAATAAGACACTCCGTTCCCCACTTTCCACCGAATTCTGGAGGCATTGCGTATTGAGTGGCAGAACTCAACGCCGCGGTTTACCTCTTTACCAGAGCGAAGAAATGGAAATATAAACGTAAATAAATATTTCACTTCGAAATCGAACCCACAACCGTCACGAAGTGCTCAAATTTGTTATAATTTGGTCTACTCTATGAATAGTATTATGACGTAAAATGCATTTACCGTAGCCACTTGACCCTTGCAATTTGTGCATTCGTTCCCACGAAACTATTGTTACGTTTGTTTTCATTGTATTCCTATAGTTCACGTTTCACAATAGGTCATTTACGTGCTGTTTCTTTTTATAGAACTAAATCGTATGCCAATCTTGTCATTGGATTTGAACAATCCTTCTTGATGGTTTTTGGGTTAAATCCTTCTTTGTATGATATTAAAAAATGTAAGAAATCAAAGATTCTAATATAATAAAGATAAAAAATCTTATGAATGAGAGAATGACAAAAGATAAAATTATATAAGTGCTCGTGGTGCTAAGTGGTAGCGTTTGATTTGATGGATATGGGTTCGATTCCACTCGGAGTATGTAATTAATTATTTTCATTTTCCCCGCTCTGAAAAGATAAAGTATTACACAGAAAATTATCTCATTACAGGAATTTATCTAGTTTTGGCAAAAAGTAGTTACCGGTAAATAGCCAGACACTAGATTCTCTCTGCTTTCCCAGTGGAATACAGAGAGAACCTGTAAAAAAATTAACACTAGGTAGAATTTTGAATTCTTGATAATAGACAAATGTGAAACACTTAATGCCTACTTCAATAAATTCTAATTCATCGTCTTCATTAAATAGTAAATATTTAATATTTTACTGCTTTATTAAAAAAATCATCCATTACACAAAGTACACTCGTACAGTTATTATATTGTTCATCCTCACAGCAGATATCATTGCATATTTGTAATATCTGTAGAATGTTATCGTTACATATTTACAACATGACTAATTTTTGCATAGTTTTATGTCATAAAGTTTTATTGGCATTTATTTATAACTATTATATTCAAAGTAGAAGACCAGTCGTGGTGCAGGAGAACAAGCGTGTTAGTGTAAGCGCGATAGGTTGTGGGTTCGATTCCCTCGATTCATTTCTTCGCTCTAGTGTCGTAAAGCGCGGCGTTGAGTTCCGCCACTCAACTAAGAAATAAGAACTAAGATTTCAGTGGATAAAAGAGGGTGAAGTGTCTTAACAATAGGCTCCCTCTGCCTATCCTGCTCATTGCGAGATACAGTGTGAAGGTGGAAAAAAAATTAAACTAGTTACAGAAGTGTCGTCAAATCTCTTATGTTTCTTTGATCTATTTTGTTTCATTAACCATTTTAAACACTTTCATGTCACGTGAAATTCTTTGCCTACGTGTTCTAAAGTAGTTTTTAAAGCATTATATACGTTCATTATTTTTTGAAATGGATAAAACACCTGTCACGTTACTCACGTTTCTTTGATTCAAAGAAGCTTAGTATGCGGAACTTAAAAGTAATAATAAAATTGTTTGTTTCGCCAGCTAAAGAAATTGTAAAACAAATTCTAAGTATTTTTTTTCAGTTTCACGCTGTATCCCGCATGTAGCAGGGTAGTCAGAGGTTAAGTGTAGTGTTAAGACACTCCACTCCAAAGTTGCCGCCGAATTTTGGAGGCATTGCGTGAAGAGGCGGAAGTGAACACCGCGCTTTGCCTCGACACCAGAGCGAAAAAATGAAAATATTAAATATTTCATTTCTTCGGGTGGTAATCGAAGCCCCTGTCTCTTTTACACGTCCCACGCTTGTTCCTCTGGGCCACGACGAACCTTAGATTATTTTTTTTATTAAAATGATTAGTTTTCATTTATTATTATATTTTAATTTGTAACCAAATTTATTAATTCTTTTGTAGATATAAAGAAACAGTGTAAAGGTAAGGCAAGAGAAAATATTTTACTTTAAACGTTGATAAGTACAAACTTAAAGTAAAATGTACTTACAACTTCTAGTGCGGTAGTGTTGCTGACCACTAGACCACTTAGCCATAATTGCTCTTCTGTTACGTGGTCCTACCTTTTGTTCTTAAGTTTTTTAAAATATAAGTATTAAGTATATTTTGTATGTATTTTTACAAATTGTATATGAAACCAGCAGTGGCGCTGGGGCATAAGTGTGCAACTATGAACGTGACAGGTTATAGGTTCGATTCTCACTGGAGAAAATAAAATATTTCATATTCATATTTCTTCGCCCCTTAACACGTTATGCTTCTAGAACTCATCGGAAAAGTGGGGAACGGAAGTAGCCTAATGAAAACAGAGTGTCTCAACACTAGGCGCCTAGGTTTCCTTTGCCTACTGCTATGTGCAGGATAGAGGGTGATGATAAAAAAAGAAAACAAATATCACAATATTTTTAAAATATTTTAAAGTTGCTTATATGTGAAAATTAACAAAAATTTGATCCCCATTTACACTCTATAATAGCAGCGTAAAGGTTAAAAGGCATTATTTAATTCTTAACAATTCGTTTGAATTAGATACAATAAAATTTAACACCAGCATTCCGAGGTGAATGAACTTACGTGATTTTTTTTTTTGCGAATATTAATTAATTTCGCTCTGCAATTTAATTATCGACATAATTTTTATTATATATACTGATATAATAAATTGTTAGTTTTTTGTATGGTTACATATTTTTTATAATGTTGAGGAAAATATAAGAAATATTTTTGTGTTTTATTTGAATCAGAATAGCAAAAAATATTTTTTTCGCCTATAAGATATTTTTTATAGTGTCACACTATATCCTGCACACATCAGGGTAGGCAGAGGGAACCTAGTATTAAGACATCCGCCCCCCTATTTTCTGTTCATCTGAAGGTATTGCGTGTTGAATGAAGGAACTCAACNAAAGCGCGGCGTTGAGTTCCGCCACTCAACTAAGAAATAAGAACTAAGATTTCAGTGGATAAAAGAGGGTGAAGTGTCTTAACAATAGGCTCCCTCTGCCTATCCTGCTCATTGCGAGATACAGTGTGAAGGTGGAAAAAAAATTAAACTAGTTACAGAAGTGTCGTCAAATCTCTTATGTTTCTTTGATCTATTTTGTTTCATTAACCATTTTAAACACTTTCATGTCACGTGAAATTCTTTGCCTACGTGTTCTAAAGTAGTTTTTAAAGCATTTTATATGTTCATTATTTTTTGAAATGGATAAAACACCTGTCACGTTACTCACGTTTCTTTGATTCAAAGAAGCTTAGTATGCGGAACTTAAAAGTAATAATAAAATTGTTTGTTTCGCTAGCTAAAGAAATTTTAAAACAAATTCTAAGTAATTTTTTTCAGTTTCACGCTGTATCCCGCATGTAGCAGGGTAGTCAGAGGTTAAGTGTAGTGTCACTCCACTCCAAAGTTGCCGCCGAATTTTGGAAGCATTGCGTGAAGAGGCGGAAGTGAACACCGCGCTTTGCCTCGACATCAGAGCGCAAAAATTAAAATATTAAATATTTCATTTCTTCGGGTGGTAATCGAAGCCCCTGTCTCTTTTACACGTCCCACGCTTGTTCCTCTGGGCCACGACGAACCTTAGATTATTTTTTTTATTAAAATGATTAGTTTTCATATATTATTATTTATTATGTTTTAATTTAACCAAAATTATTATTTATTTTGTGGATATAAAGAAAAAGTGTAAAGGCAAGAGAAAATAGTAAGTAGTAAATATAAGTTGATAAGTACAAACTTAAAGTAAAATGTACTTACAACTTCTAGTGCGGTAGTGTTGCTGACCACTAGACCACTTAGCCATAATTGCTCTCCTGTTACGTGGTCCTACCTTTTGTTCTTAAGTTTTTTAAAATATAAGTATTAATATATGAAACCAGTAGTGGCGCTGTGGCATTAGCGTGCGACTGTAAACATGACAGGTTATAGGTTCGATTCTCACTGGAGAAAATAAAATATTTCATATTTATATATCTTCGCCCCTCAACACGTTATCCTTCTAGAAGTGGGGAACGGAAGTGGCTTAATGGAAACTGAGTGTCTTAACACTAGGTTCCTAGGTTTCCTTTGCCTACTGCTATGTGCAGGATAGAGTGTGATGATAAAAAAAGAAAACAATAATATCACAATATTTTTAAAATATTTTAAAGTTGCTTATATGTGAAAATTAACAAAAATTTGATCCCCATTTACACTCTATAATAACAGCGTAAAGGTTAAAAGGCATTATTTAATTTTTAACAATTCGTTTGAATTAGATACAATAAAATTTAACACCAGCATTCCGAGGTGAATGAACTTACGTGATTTTTTTTTTGCGAATATTAATTAATTTCGCTCTGCAATTTAATTATTATCGACATAATTTTTATTATATATACTGATATAATAAATTGTTAGTTTTTTATATGGTTACATATTTTTTATAATGTTGAGGAAAATATAAGAAATATTTTTATATTTTATTTGAATGTAAATTGTTATGTGATAGCAAAAGTATATTTTTTTCGCCTATTAGATATTTTTTTTAGTGTCACACTATATCCCACACACAGCAGGGTAGGTAGAGGGAACCTAGTATTAAGACATCTGCTCCTCATTTTCTGTTCATCTGAAGGCATTGCGTGTTGAGTGGAGGAACTCAACGTCGCGCTTTAGAGCGAAGAAAATGGAAATATTAAATATCGAACTCACATAAAGTGTAAGTGTAAACGTGTCGCGTTTTTGCCACGACTGGCCTTCATTCGATATTAGTTAATGTACGTTTTATAAACTTAATTATCTATAGTAACACCCCATTCCATTTACAAATTACCATAAAAAAATTAAAGTAATTATTTAATATAAATATAAGTACGAATAACTTTGAGTTAATAAAGCTGACACGAAACCTACTTGTCTTTCACAATATGATTTATGTAATTCTACTAAACTACAGTTCGATCGTGTTTAAACCTTAATTTATGGCGACGGTAGCTTGAGCTGACAAAACAATATATTTATATAGTCAGCTGGCCGTTCTGTTGCATTGTTTCGAAATGGAAAATTAAATAGTAAAAGGATTTAATCCGGCAAAACATGTATTAAATATGTATTAATAATTATAATCCAAATAACTGTATTTCCAGTCGTGGGAATCTTTGTGGGAATTTGAGGAGGACTGTCTTAACACTGGGTTCCCTCCACCTATCCTGCTGTGTGCGGGATTCAGTGTTGGCTGATTTATAATTTTTTTAATGGAAAATGAATTATTAATATACTCATATACTCATTTTACAATAAATGTGTGGAAGAAGAATACCGAATTTAAATCTATACAGTATTGGGAAACCGACTGGTCAGTCAGTGCAACGAACTATTTAGAGCAGTGCGACATCTAATTCGAAGAAGCTGGGCGGAGAGCCAACGTGAACTGTTGAGCCAATTAACTATATTTTATTAATATCACGGCCATACGATTGTTTAATAAGCGTGTCCAATACACTGTAGCTAATACATGTTTTTAATTTGGATATAGAAATTTGATTTAACGTAAGTCAAATTAGGCAGGTATAAGTTTAGTAATAATATAATTCTATTAACTAAAAACCAGAAAAGACATTAGGAGAAGCTTTGAGAAGGATACTACTAATAGAAAAAAAAACTTTTTCCTGCAGTTTCTGTAGAGATCACACTCTTACATATTCGGAAGTGTCCAGTGGAAAGGAGTATGTTAACACTAGCTTCAAAGGTACCTTCTGCCTACCTGTATTCTGGCCCGGGATACAGCTTGGAGGTTAAAAAAATATTAATTATTAATTCCATGATTTTAATAAAGGATCTAAAAACACATACTTACTTTTTAAAAAAATACTTCTACAGTAGGTTCTTTATTATAAATTATTTATATATTTTATAATAAAGAATACTTTTATTATAAAATAAATAAAATCAGGTAGTAAATATGTTATGTTGGTTCATTATATTTAAGAATCGATGAAGGCGAAAATTGTTGCTGCTAATGATTCGTCATTGTCTAAACTCAAACGTCAAAAACATTGAATTATTTAGCTTAAAATATTACCTGTCCGTTGCTCAACTAAGGCATTTCATAAAATTCAAATCTGAACTAATTTTTACATCACGAACGATTGTTATCGCGTAGTTGAGAAGCAATTATACATAAGTATTGTTGCAGTAACAAACTTGTGAATATTTCATTTGTTATGTATGTACGTATTATGATATAATAATATAGTTAAAGACGGAGTCTGACAGTGAGAATGGAAACCTGTGTAATGTAACCTACATTGCTGAAGCCTTGTCTTAATGTAAACAAACAAGAAGATTACTTTTATTTTTTTTAGCTTCACGCTGTAGTAGAGGGAACCTGGGAACCTAGTGTTTAGATACTTCGCTCCCATTAAGACGCCGGATTCTGGAGGCGTAGAGTGGTCGAACTCAACGCTAAGCTTTTTTCATTATCAGAGTGAGAAAATGAAATTATTATATATTTCATTTTCTCGAGTAGGAATCGAACCTCTAGCGCTCAGTTTCACGCTTGTGCCCCTGCATAATTTAAAAATGTTTTTTAAATTTATCCATATGTTTAATTAAAAGTTAACGTACATAATTAAGAAACATGATGGATATTAGCAACAATATATTGTTTAAATCCCTTATTCAGGGTATTTAAAGATCCAGCTATGAAATGAAATTTAATGTTCAATTTATTGCAATAGTACGAATAGGTGACAAAATTAATTCTCTAGCTATCCACCAGACCCAAGTCTTGAGCTGGTCAATTGAAAAGTCAAATGGTGGGTCAATTGGCAATTTCCTTTCTGATTGTTAAGTTGATCTTCTGTCTAACGTAGCGGTGACACGGTGATAGTTACGCAAACTATGAGATTTTACATAAAAAGATTTATTTAATTTATTGTAATATGTGCCCACTCATTGTTAAATATATAGAAGTTTCGTATTTAACACAATGTAAATATATTCTTTGTAGTTATTATGCATGTATTGTATTTGTATGTAAGTATTGAAACATAAGCTTTTTCTAAATCGTATTAAAATAGGTTAGAATCTCATTTACTATATAAATAAAAAAATCGGCTTGACGTTGAATCTCGCACACAAAAAGTTAGCCAGAGGGGAACCTAGTGTTCAGACACTCCGTTCCCCACTACAATTTAAAATATGAAAAACCTATTCTAGCAAACCCATTTCTATTGTTTTACAACGAGTGGTGTTTTCATACGACACAATGACACATTCTCGATACTAAAAAGTTAATGCGAAACTGCTGTAGGGTAATGTTTGGCACTCGTTCACTTGTTTGTTATGCAAAAAGCATTTGGTATGTAAGGTGAAGGCTTTCCATTGTTTTCTCACCGCAAATCGTTAGCCTTGACAGAGAAGCAGCCATCTTTCCAATGTAATTGATTTATATCTGACATGGTATTTGAATAAATCACAGAATGTTCTTCTTCTTCTGTTTGAGACCAGTCGTGGCGCAGGCGTTTATATTGTCTTTTCTCTGGTGTCTAGGCAAAGCGCGGCGTTGAGTACCGCCACAACATGCAATACCTCCAGAATTCTGCGGTAAGTGGAGAACGCAGTGTTTTAACACTGGGTTCCCTCTGTCTACCCTGCTGAGTGCGGGATACAGACTGAAGCTGATTTGATTTAATTTGCATGTTCTTCAAACACTAATTATTCTTGTTGATATCGAATTATAATTGTTACATATACAAACAAAAATATTGCGTAATCATTCTAAGAATTTCTCATAAATCACTTACGTTAATATTTAATGGATGCATAAAATACAATATTTCACACGACTCAGTAATAACATTCAATGTAAAACCGACCCGAATATGCGTCAGGTAAATAATTCTAGCTAGCAGCAAAAAAAAATGACAGCCCGAATCCATCCTAATATATTAATGAAAAGACGTAAAAAATAAAAAATAAACTTCGTGTTTTAAAAGGCGGCGCGCTCAAGCAACTCTGCCGCTTATTTTGGTCGGGTCTTTGGAAAAGGAAATAAAATCTCCACGTTCTTTTCTCCTATTTGCCTCTGACCTCGGCCGTTATTGACAATGGCTGCCAGAATGAAATATGGCGGGACGCTAACGAAAAAGAGATTAGGACTTCCATTGTTGTTGGAAGCGGCGTTGTTGGCTGTTTGGAAACCGTCACATCTTATTTTTTCAAGTCACCTGTGCCCGTGACGACGGTACAATGTTTTCATTATAATCTATCGTCTATCTGATTCTAATATGTCGGGCGTCTGTAATAATATAATGTTTATTTTCGGACGCGTCGTTTTATTTGGCAATCGGTAACTGTCGTTCTTTATAGTGATGAGAGGTGGAGTCGAGGTATTCGACATGATTTTGTATTTAGAAAATAAATGTGCATTAATTTACTAATTACAGATCTATTATATTATAAGATTTTAAAGTAAACTTAAAAGTTAAAAGTTATATATCTTAATTAATTAAAATTTGGTCATAATTTATAAAAAAAATACAGCAATTAACACAAAAAGCATCGATCTCATGTTTTCCCACAAGTTTTCAAGCCACTTTAGTTCAACGTATGTGTTGATCGGACCGTCGGCAGTAAAGGCAGACAATGGTCCCTGAGCGTTCTCAGAACCGGTCTTGAGGGCAGCGCTCCGCCGAATTTCGCGCCGACCACCCATACCCCCGTCTCGGGCTCCGTGTCCAGGACGATACTTATCGCTTTTACGACTAGTTGCTACCCATGCTTTTACTTGTGTATATCTGTATATACGTAAGAGATATGTATTTGAGTATTAACAATATTTTTGTTATTGTAATTATTTAGTAATTGCAGAGTAACAGAAATGTATAGAATCGAGGTAAATCAGCAGAGGCGCCGGGGCACAATGGTTGACTGTAATCGCGACAGGTTGTGGGTTCGATCCCATTCGAGGAAGTAAACTTAATGATATATTCATTTCTTCGCTCTGGTATCGAGGCAAAGCGCGGTGTTGACTCCAAAATGCATGATGCAGTACTTCCAGAATTCGGCGGAAATTGGGGAGCAAGTAGTCTTAACATTAGGCTTCCTCTGCCTACCCTGCGTGCGGGATACAGCGTGAAGCGTGAAAAAAAAATAGAATAGTAATAACAACGTGTCTACATGTAAAACAATAAAACGTGAGAGCGGGAGGGAAGGTGCACCGCTAGTCGGATCAACAATCCCGCCCACTTAACGCTCTAATCTAAAGGGTAGTGTTGTATCTGTCAATCCGTAATAAATCATCGAATTTTAATAGGCTTAAATACGTTGACTTATTTTTTATTTCTGTTATCATATATTGCAATGGCAACTCCATTTCGTCCCTCATTTTTTTTAAATGTATATTAATTATATAAATTCAATAAAAATCTTAATATGTATAATATTTCGCAAGAATTTCTATTTCATATTATGTTATGCCCCACTCAAGATACGTAATTCTTATTTTTAACACGCTTTTATTAGGTCGAGCTGTAATAAACTATGTAATAAAATCTAAGAATCGGAATTTGAACCACTTGTAATAATTGTATCCTCATGAAACTTGGCAGTTATACGTAGCTTAGATGACAGTATTACGGTATCAACGAGTTGGTGGGATGATGGAGCCAGGACCTGAATATTGAAACTCTTCCGAGGTCACTAGTAAACCACTCTACTTTAGTTAGACTCATACAATTTAATAATTTATGGCTCCGAGTACATTCTGTATCACTTGTTGTAGAAAAACATGTCTTTTAGTTTTTTTTATTATNCTCTAATCTAAAGGGTAGTGTTGTATCTGTCAATCCGTAATAAATCATCGAATTTTAATAGGCTTAAATACGTTGACTTATTTTTTATTTCTGTTATCATATATTGCAATGGCAACTCCATTTCGTCCCTCATTTTTTTTAAATGTATATTAATTATATAAATTCAATAAAAATCTTAATATGTATAATTTTTCGCTAGAATTTCTATTTCATATTATGTTATGCCCCACTCAAGATACGTAATTCTTATTTTTAACACGCTTTTATTAGGTCGAGCTGTAATAAACTATGTAATAAAATCTAAGAATCGGAATTTGAACCACTTGTAATAATTGTATCTTCACGAAACTTGTCAGTTACACGTAGTATAGAAGACAATACAATATTATGGTATCAACGAGCTGGTGTGATGATGAAATCAGGATCTGAATATTGAAACTCTTCAGAGGTCACTAGTAAACCACTCTACTTTAGGTAGACTCGCAGAGAGTTAAAATTGAGGTCCGGTTCGTGCCCCCTAGTATATTATTTATATTTAATCTGTAACGTGTCTATTATAGAAAATATGTGACATCTTAACTGGTATTAAACGAACTGGTCTATTGATATCTTTTTGCCACATTTAATAAAGATGACGCAACTACCGAAATAAGTATATCAGCAATGATTTTCTATCATGCGAATTATATTATATCAAATCGAATCAAGTTATTGGTTTTATGTATCTATTTAAAAGTGAACTGCCAAAGGAACACGGATTGTTAAGCGATACGCCGCCTGTATCATTTATCGTAATTAAAAACGAGATATTATCGTCCCGTATGATTAAAAAGAGAACGAGATCGGGCTCGGACCTTGTAATAAACATGACACTACCGACCAATGATTGTGTTTAAACGTCGATAAATCCCGAGGCAATAAGCCCAGCCCTGGCCACAGTTCATTGAGTAAACCTGTGTCCGCCGCCGGCGTGCACGACCTGCGCATGTGTGTGCCTGCACACACGCACAGTGCTCTGTGTGTAAACAACACTCGTAAGTTTAGAAGCTCGACACCGGCGCCCAGAGTTTTTACCTTAATTTATATCTTTTTATTATTGCTAAAATTATATTATTATAATATTCACTTCTAGATATAGACTTAAGAATTACTTACAAATGCTAAACAAAACTTTTCTAATATTAAAAATAAAAGAAAACAAGCCAAAGTATTTAAAAATTCGCGCTTACTTTTATAGCAAACAAGTTAAGCGCATTCAAATAACGTACTTAGGTGGCCGTTGCTCGATAGCGCAAGGGAAAGTTAAAACTTTCTGAATACTGATCAATAAAAAGTGAGAGTGTGTCTATGTGTTTAAAAAAAAGGGTCGACATAAAATGAAATGGAGATTATCAATTAATTCTAAGATTGAAAGAGCTACTTCGTTGCGTGACTTAGTTTAAATACTGTTACATAAATAAGTATAACGCGTTAATGTTTCTGTCGCACGATATCAATACGTTATGGTAGGTGCAAACAAAATGTCATTACTGATGACTGTACAGGTAAAACACAGCAAATTATCATTAAAATAACTTATAAATTCAAAGGTTAAATATTTGCAATATTATTCATAAAAATATATGATAATATATAAATAATAAAATGGACAACGTACTGTCTTAACACTAGGTTTCCTTAACCCTGCTGTGCTCGTCATATATTTGAAGCTGATTTTTTTTTATTTAATAAAAAAATGTAAACTCAATAGAGTAAAAGCTACATAGTAGAGGTAAGGTAAGGTAACTAACCGACCCAGTTTTGTCGAGATATCGTTGTTCACAATGATGCTATTATTTTACAGTTTTCTAGGTGCTGGCGTAATGTTGTCGTTACACTTTGATATAATTCAACCATTAAAATAAGGACTGCCGTTGTTCAAGAATGTCTCTTGTTGTAAACTAAAAGAAGTTTCTTTTTATACCGCTTGAGGATAATAACAAACACTTAAAGTTTACTTAGCTGTGTAAATAGCGGCGGTTGATAGCAACACGCGCCGGTACTGAGAACTTTTCATTTATTTACTTACCATTGCTCGAAAAAATTACTTATGTATATACATTTTAAAATACTTAAATGCATTTACTCTTTGAAATTTTTATTGCTTTTGTACAGGAAGTGATCGTTAAAACAAAAGTTGTGAGATAAATATCTAGGCTATGTCATGTTACTGTGTTATGAAATACGAATTATTATTTATTTTTTAATATTTTTAATTAATAATTAATTTGAAGTCGCCACTCGAGAAATTTTCATTTCTTCGCTCTGGTAACGAACCGAAGTGCGGCGTTGAATTCTGCCATAATTCTATAGATAATGGGGAACGGAGGTGTCTTAATAGGAACAGAGTGTTAACACTGCATTCTTAGGTTCCTGGTCTAGGTCAGCAGAAACCAGAGTGAAGCTAAAAAAATGCCATATACCAGTTCTTTGTATATGTAGACATTTTTGAATACATATAAAAGTAAACATTTACTTATTTCATAACTTCATTGTTCCGTGCGTAAGAGCCTATTTTTACCAGATTCGGTAACACTATTACTTCTTGTGTACATTTTAATTTCTTTAATAGAAACCTAGGTTTTGTATAACGTAAAATACATTTTTGGGTAAACCATCAAGCTCAGAGGAGACGTGCCGGCACGCGGCATAGTGTCAACGTCCTGTCATGGCATGGTGTTTACATATTTCACCCGCGACCACGCGACAACAAAGCGAAATATCTACTTTGTATCCTGCCTGCGCTTGCGCATTACATACTAAACAGTTCCCTGTTTAATGCTTGCCTATAACTATTTTAGTGTAATATTAAAAAAACTCTTTAATATAGAGGCCAGCCAGGCGACAAAGTGTGGCTGTAAACGCGACAGGTTGTGGGTTCGATCTCCACTCGAGGAAATGAAATATTTATTTAAATTTATATTTCCATTTCTTCGCTCTAGTGTCAAGGAAAACCGTGGCCTTTAGTTCCACCACTCAACACGTAATGCCTCCAGAATGTGGCGGAAAGTGAGGAACACTATGTACCCTCTGCTTATTCTCTGTGTTTGGGATTCAGCGTGAAGCAGATTCACTCTATAATGTATCTTGAGAGGTAAAAGAAAAATGTCAAAAATTATTTAATTTAACAACATATTTGTATAATTTACAGTATGTATACTCATTAGATATTAATTTCATTACGAAACCTTTTTATTTCTGTAGGTACAATGAGTGGCCTCAAGTAAATGTGAATCAGACTGTTATTTGTTTTGTTGTGCGGTTAATATTATTGCAAGTTCCTTCAAGCTAGCATCCATTCACTCGTGGTCGCGGACAGACAGCGATTGACGTAGATTTTCTTGCAATATATTATACTAGGGAGTAGTTCCGTGAATTTGTAAACTTTGACGCATTGCACTGCGGCTTTAAACCTCATGTCATTTTGTACTATTTCCATGGAAATATTTGGAGATATTTTCCTGGGGGGATTTTCTGGGGGGAGCTTTGATTTTACCTTTGATTAGATATGTTTATGTAAACGTTATTCTTTTATTTTTCTGGATAGAAACAAGACTGGAGTGGGCACGGCTAACCCAGCCCCCCTATTCCTACGTCATTTTTCAAAATTTGGTCGGTAAACTCCTATCTACATTGTCAAAAAATAACCGAATGGATTAATCCACATAAAAAATACAGTACCAGCCAAAAAAAAAACAACCAAATTTCGTTTTTATAATTGCGAACCTATACATATAAAGAATTGCTTGTTGTTTCTGATAACAATATAACCATAATATTACAAAATTATAATAACCTTATATATTATATATAATAACCTCAATATATAATAGATATTATATAAGTAGTTTTTGTATAGACTTTATTAGATTGTGAACGGTATTAATGTTGCGGGCGGAGTGCATCTAATTGGCACATTCGCGAGTCGTGGGAAGGGCCGTCGGCTTCATGCCGTGAATGAAATAAGAAGGAAAACGCTCTCGCATGCCATTTGGTATAGGAAACCTCAATTTTAATATGTTAAGACATTTTAATATTATGTTTGGTATATATTATATTTTATATTGCATTTTTTTTTGCGCAATCTTGTGTAATGTATATATATAATAGGCAGATGCAATCTAGTATTAAGTGTTAA
Source organism: Heliconius cydno galanthus (assembly GCA_036379175.1). NCBI lineage: Eukaryota > Metazoa > Arthropoda > Insecta > Lepidoptera > Nymphalidae > Heliconius > Heliconius cydno. The sequence goes on along the minus strand of JAKRZM010000803.1, from coordinate 548,918 downwards.
ATCACGGAGCTTACGGACCCTTTATCTTAGTACCAGAGTGAAAAAATGAAAATATTAATAAATTTTAACTCATTTCCTTAAGTGGAAATCGAACCAAAAACCATCGCGTTTACAGTCACACGACCCTGCGCCACGACGGCCCCTAATATAAGTATTTTATATATTTAAAAATATATAATATGTATTTTTATAATTACAAAGTATTTATCAGTATAAATGCTTATATCATCGTCAATCTAGTTTAATTGTATGTACTCTATGGACTGTACGCCCATTATTTATATATAAAANAAAAGAAAAATGTCAAAAATTATTTAATTTAATAACATATTTGTATAATTTACAGTATGTATACTCATTAGATATTAATTTCATTACGAAACCTTTTTATTTCTGTAGGTACAATGAGTGGCCTCAAGTAAATGTGAATCAGACTGTTATTTGTTTTGTTGTGCGGTTAATATTATTGCAAGTTCCTTCAAGCTAGCATCCATTCACTCGTGGTCGCGGACAGACAGCGATTGACGTAGATTTTCTTGCAATATATTATACTAGGGAGTAGTTCCGTGAATTTGTAAACTTTGACGCATTGCACTGCGGCTTTAAACCTCATGTCATGTACGTTGTACTATTTCCATGGAAATATTTGGAGATATTTTCTGGGGGAGGCCTGGATTTTAGCTTTAATTAGATATGTTTGTGTAACAGTTATTCTTTTATTTTTTTGTGGACAAAAACGAGACTGGAGCGGGCATGGCTCACGCGGCCCCCCAATTCTTACGCCATTTTCCGAAATTTGGTCGGTAATATCACGTTTTGGTGCGTCGATTATCGCAGTAGCCCATCTACATTATCAAAATGAATACACATAAAAAGGACAGCACCAGCCGAAAAAAAACAACCAATTTTAATTTTTATAATTGCGAAAGCCACCACCATATAAAGATGCTTGACATGTTGTTTCTAATTAATAAAATCCTTTATACTATTCAACAATTTAATCATAACAAAAAATATTATAACCCCACATATATAATAACCTCAATATATAATAGATATTATATAAGTAGTTTTTGTATAGACTTTATTAGATTGTGAACGGTATTAATGTTGCGGGCGGAGTGCATCTAATTGGCACATTCGCGAGTCGTGGGAAGGGCCGTCGGCTTCATGCCGTGAATGAAATAAGAAGGAAAACGCTCTCGCATGCCATTTGGTAGAGGAAACCTCAATTTTAATATGTTAAGACATTTTAATATTATGTTTGGTATATATTATATTTTATATTGCATGTTTCTTAGGGGAATCTTGCATAATGTATATATATAGTAGGCAGAGGGAATACACACTTCGTCTCTACTTTCCTGAGGCATTAAGTGTTAAATCACGGTGCTTACAGGCCGTATCTTAGTACCAGAGTGAAAAAATGAAAATATTAATAAATAATAACTCATTTCCCCAAGTGGAAATCGAACCAAAAACTGCCGCGTTTACAGTCACACGACCCTGCCCTACGACAACCTCTAATATAGGTATTTTATATATATATAAAAATAAATAATATGTGTTTTTATAATTACAAAGTATTTATCAGTATAATTACTTATATCATCGTCAATCTAGTTTAATTGTATCTACTCTGTGGACTGTACGCCCATTATTTATATATAAAAAGATTTTTTATTCAACAGCTTCTGGCTTTTCGTATTATAATTAATAAGCAAAGCTATATATAATAAAATATTAAATTCAAAATTTACATCTCTTGCGTAATCATCACTGTTAGTTAAATGTCTAAAATATATTTTATCTCATACATTTTAGTTGTGATTTAGGTACGTTACAAAACTGCACGTGTCTCGGTGAAAGCGACCACACCTTATCGGCTGCTCATTCACACATAGGCTACATGTAATATGTATTTAGAAACGTTTTAAATATGTGTTTAGGTATTATATAAATATTTTCTGTTTAAAATAAATTGCAGTAATACTAATAAAAAATAAAAAATTAATGCTCGATACTGCTTAAAGTCTAGTCTAGTCTTATTAAGAAACACCTATTTTAAAGCATCGCTTAAAAAAACTTAATAGTATTTTTTCATATATGACATTTAAATATTACATTATATATGTATATGTAATGACTAATATAATTACCAAAAAATAAATTGAACACAATGATTCATCTAAAAACTTTAAGTTGATATTGCGAAAGATTAGCTTTCTGTGTAAAAGAGAAACTTATGCAATTACCGATATTACGTCATCGTATTACTGGAATTTAAAAACCAGGTGTTATAGATTTTTTCCTTATTCTATAAAGTATCAGGTATTTTTATCGAGAAAAAAAGCACAACAAAAACTTAAGTAAAAAAATTAAGAGTTATCTTTATTTATAAACATTGTCTCGCGTTAAAAGTAATTAAGATAATGTAACATTTTATTTTCAATAATATTTAAGTTAATGAAAAAAATAGTTCTGATTTTATTTATAGATATTTAATTTAATAACACTTCCTTATTTCTTTTTTGACTGAAATAACGAAATTATATTACTATACATTTTTCTCGATGAAAAAAAAAACGACATTCGATATATAAGTAAATTAAATCCTGCTCCGAGAAATCCATGTTAAATATTTATTTATTATTGACATTTCAAATGAAAATTGCAATAAACTACAATTCCACACATAATAGAATTCATTCAACCATTACAGCAATATACGAAGAATATTTAATACCATCACGTCACTCGCCCGTGGCGTATCCCGTCATTTACAACATGCAGTGCATACTGCATACATTCTCAATTGCCACAAACTCCAGCCATGAGTCACACCATCAATTAAAATGTTACTCGGGACGTGTCTTACCCCTCGAATGATCGACATTCTTGGACATACAGCCACAAGCGTTTTTTCCTTGTATATCTGGGATATCATTGTTGCAACAGTTTTTCTACACATATTCTTTCCATATCTCATCATAATCATTATTAATAAGTTTAATTACAATTGTTGTTACAGCAATTATTATAAATGTTTATGTATCGTGAGAAAATATCTTATTTATAATATGCTGATATATCCAAAGTTATGGTAAAGAAGGATGCAAATTATTCTGGATTGCATATACAATTAGTTTCTTTTAAGCGTTTACGTAGTTATAGTGTTTAGTTACAGAGACGAAATTAAATTCGAAATATGTAAGTCCTTCGTAGCGTGGTGGTACAGCGTTTCACCTGTATGTGCGATGGCCATGGATTCAACTTTCACTCAGGGAAATGAATTATTTATAATACATTTTCCTAGCCTCGATAATTATATCGGCGGCATTAAGTTGCGCACGGGGCGAAAACGGAGAACGGAGTGTAATGATTCTCTATGCCTACCATTCTATAAGCGGAAAGAGACTTAAAGTTTAAACAAGCGAAAAGTAGAATATGAAAATAACAATCTCAACTACCAATTTCCCATATCTTCACCCCACACACCAAGTTAAATGAGAACCAAAAAAAGTTAAAAACAAAATTTGTCACGATTAGCTTAACAAAAACAGTTTTAAGGTAGTATAAATTCAAATACGACATTATTATATCCCCATGAAATAGGTTAATGGCTTTGTTTACTATGGGACAGTTTGGATTGTCGGCTGCATTTGAAGGGTTCTCAGAAAAACGCTTTCACCGCAGGTAGCCATGCTTTATGGCCGGATAGTACGAGTGCAACTTCTTTATCATTACTTTTGTTACTAAATGTATTACAAGAAAATAATGATTTAAAATTTCTTAGTATTATAGTAATTTATTTATAGTAGGTAAATATTTTTAGCACACGAATTATAAAATGATTATTTTTCTTTCTAATGTGTATTTCAATTTTGAATATGACTTTAGGACATGCTTTTGCTTCGAAAGTTAATCAACTTTTTACAATTTAGCAAAAGGATCAATGTGAACGTTCAGAAAAAGCGTCGCGCGACAAATTCGTAGTTTTTGTCCCGTTAACGGGTCACCGACACGAACGCTTGTCAACTGTTTTCACTGAAAGTACCCACGTATTTGTTGCACTAAAACTAGTTTATTGTGTTACTTTTGTATAGAATTTTATTTACATAAATTTTTTAATAATTATTATTAATGATAAACATTGAATTTTAATTTTATCGCTCCTGTAACAAGGCAGCGCGGCGTTCAGTTCCGCTGCTCAACACACAAAATTTTGCGGACCTCATACTGTTCCTATTAAATATTGATATTTGCAATTTACATTTAAGCAGGTAAATACTTTTGTTGCAACAATTAATGACGCGATGACTGCATTACGTTTTGTAACATTTTTCTTATCTTCCTCCTCAATTATGTAAAAAAATATATTTAAACAATGTCTTGAAAATGTTTTTAATATTTTTTTTTTTGAGTCCGGTCGCGGCCTCTCAACAATGCCTAGAGAATACGGCGAAAAGTGCGGAACGGGAGTGTCTTAACTTAAGGTTCCCAGAAACCACCTGTCTACCCTACTATGTACAGGATACAGAGTGAAGCGTGAAAATAAACAAATAATCATATATAGATATTTTAGTTATTATTACAATAAAATATTTTTTTACAAAAATAAATACACCTATGATGTAAGAACACATTTACATATCGATCGATGACGAGCGCCGATGAGCACGCGAGCCGTCAATATATGTGGGTCACCGTTGACAGAGTTATTAAAACCTATAACTACAAGTTTAAATACGGCTCATATAAATAAATAATAATGGCCCCATAGGTTTGGTATTTTTCTTACATATAGTGTCAATAAAGGTAGGTCGTGAAATGGAAATCACGCTGTAGCCCGCACACAGCAGAGTAGGCAGAGGGAACCTCGTGTTCGTGTTAAGAATAAGACGTTTGCTATTTACCTCCGAATTCTGGAGGCATTTAGACCAGGACGATCTGAAATAAAAGTGTTTTTAATAAATATAGAAAATAAACGTTTACGTTATGAAAAGGAATCTTGAATATAAAAAATGTTAAATATAATGATGCTTGCAAATTTAAATGTTATTCGAGCGAATATTTAAATATGGTAATATTTTTGTTTTCTCGCCTTATATAAAAACAGCTCTACATATGTCGTAATTACTCCTTTGCAAAAGAAAATTATAATAATAGCAATATTCTTTAGTTGTTAAATATTTAGCAAAACATTACTTGTACGTACCTACTTTATGTAATATTTCCTTATCCACGAAAAGGTATAAGCTTATGTTTATATTATTAACAAAACCATAAGTGATCTATACATATCTACCTAGTTTGTAATGACAGAAGAACCTTATCGTTTAAACGTTAAAAGGAAGCTCATATTATCAGGCAATACACAGTTCCTAGTAAAAATAACACGATAAGAGTTCAGGTAAACAAAGCCTCGCTTTTTAACAGATAAAGTCATAAATACTGTAAAGTATTTATGTCTTTTATTTATCTTTTTGTATTTATTGTGTCTTTGTTATAAGGTAATCGGCAAGCTGAGAATTGTTTGAGGTTAATAACCCAACATGCAAAATATTTGCAGTTATTAGTCAAATGTAATTAAGAGATGGGTCACGTTTTGCTGCTGATTAGCATGAATAATGAGTATAGTACATATACTATTGTGATATTTTTTACGAAACAAATATCAAGAGCCTTTATTTTTAAGTTTTGTTCTATATGCTTACATAATATATGTACGTGGACTACTTCGAATGCACTACATTATTACATTATAGATAAGTAGGATAATTTTTTTTTCGCCGCCCTTTGCCTTGGTACTAGAACAAAAACATTAAAATATTAATAAATAATAATTCACTCCCCCAAGTGGAATCGAACCCGCGACCGTCGCGATTACAGTCGCCACGACTGCCTCCAAAATACTTATTGAAAATTCACAATATAACATGACAGCTTATATTTACAATACAATTAAATAGAAAAGAGAAAGCTTACAATGAAGTAGCAAAGATGTTGTTCAAGTCATGTAGAAACCTGTCTTGCAAGGCTGAGAGTTGAGACTGTTAGTTTTCTTAGGACTAATCTCTCTCATTTACCCTCTATGGAGCTATTAGGATCGCTACAGGTTTAAATCTAACCGATTTGGCAGGTTACCAGTTTTTAAACGCGAATCAAATCCAACCTCTGCAGTCGTTCAAGGTCGTTTTAGGTTACGTGAAGTTCATATATGAATGCCAAAATTTTATAGGCGGTCCACACAATTTTTTTACTTAACTATAAATATAGCATGGTAATGGTAAATATGTGAATACGTCATACATTTCGTTTGAACATCATTACGTTTTACGTATAAGTAAATATTGAAACACGTGCTTTATTCGTAATTGTCTCAGTAATGTCAAACTTTTATTTTGTGTAATATATTTTATCTATATTATTTCATTATATCTAGTTATAAGGTTTGTTTATTATCTACACCCGTATACCGGATTTTGTAGGTTAATTTCATTCTATGTGGCATACAAATATTTTTTATTTATCCTATGATTAAACATAATCGATAAAAGTTCAAAGGAAAAATTATAACACACTTCATTCTTTGTTCTGTCAATGTATAAAAATTATGTCCTTTAAAGAATTGAATATAAAGAGTGGATATGCGTAAGTCGATGAATTACAAGTCGTTTGCGGTTTACCACTTCGCAACAAAAAGTAAAGTGGTCTCTTTTATATCAAGTAATTTATTTTCCTCATAATATTTTACTCTAAAAAAATTAAAACATCGATCATTGCCAAAACTTTATTTACAGAAAGATTTTATTTAAAAGAAAAATTATATTGTGTATAATAATCTGAAATAAAGTTTTATCGATAGTTAATCACAAAGCAGCGAGAGTAATAAGAAAATTGATAGGGTCCGGGCAGACGATGTATTTTAAACGTTTAACTTTTCAACACTATGTAAAACAAACAAAATATGTAAAACATAATATAAATAATAAATAACAACAGTTATTCCAATCAAAAGTCAAGAAGTTTAGAACTTCTGTATCATGGCAGAATGACTTTTAGCTTTCGCCATATTGTGTAAACGGTGTATACATTTTTTTGGCTGTATACTTTTCAATCGCCTTCACTTTTCTCGATGTCAATGTCATAATTATTAGCATTTGACAGCACAATCGTGTCTATTGTAGCCGTGCGTGCAAGTCACGTGTGAATGGAGATTCACTTTAAACCCGATAGGTAGGTAATATAATAACGGTTATTTGTTTTTAAAGTGTTATACCGTTATCCCCTTTGTTTTATAACATTTAATAAACTAAGAGTTACTTAGTTATTATTTTGGATTATTTTTATAAAAAAGATTTATTTATCAGAGTGTCTTAACACTAGGTTCCCTCTGCCTACCCTGCTGTGTGCGGGATACAGCGTGAAGATGTATTCTATATTTTTATTATATTTCTTATACTTTTTTTATGTGTCCACGGTATTTAAAATGGAAAAAATTTTGAAAACTAATCACATAAGATTTTTTATTGGCTTTAATCTGTGAATATTTAAAATTGAAAAGAATGCATCCACCAAATATAGTTTTTATAAGAAGTTTAACAATGAAGGGTTGAATTTCTAAAAATCTTTTCTTTAAAAACCCACGTCATACTAGCTACCTGTACTAAATGTCAGCTTGAGCTGCCCAATAGGTCAAACCATGAGTAAACATGTGCCTTTTAGAAATTAAATTTCCAAAAAAATATTAATTTAATGATTATACAATATTTTAATTAAACTTTATTTACATTTACTGAATTAAAAAAATATTAAGATGATTTCCTTATCCTTTTACTGAGATAAAAAAAAATTGCAAAATGTACCCCAATATTAATTGATGCTTAATTTTACCGTATAATAATATTTTCTTTGAAATTTAAATAAGTAAACATGTTACTTATCTAATAATTATAACATAACATGATTTTTTTATCAGCTTACATTAATATTTTTTTTAATTTTCCATAAATTTGCATTTTTGCACGCAAAATTGAATCTCTAGAAGCTTTACGCTAAAAATGTTAAGTTTATTGCCTTCATTTTTGTTACCTTCCGGCTGTATCCTGAACATAGCGGGGTAGACAAATGGAACCTGGGTACCTAGTGTTAACACACTCCGTTCTCTTTAAGACACTTTCGATCCCACTTACTGCTGAATTATTAAGGCATTGCTGTTGAGTGGCAGAACTCAAATCCACGCCTTGCCTCGTTTGCAGAGCGAAAATATTAAATAATTCCTCGAGTGGGAATCAAACCCACAACCGTCGCATGCTTGTGTCCCTGTAAAACGACAGCCTCAAATATGTATTCAATTCTGTAATGTACGAACGTAATTACGTAATGTCTTCAAATATGCACCTAATTTTGTAATTTAAGTATTTCTAGAAATTGAAATCATGTCATTCGTTGAAAGAACAATATTTCTAAGTAACAATAAACATAACTAACGCACTTAAAACGTGCAAACTTTAAAAACATAGTTATTTCACAATAAGCATTTTGTTTTAAAATAGGTATATTTTATTATGATGACGATAATGGTAGCACTGACAAGTTGCTGACATATCGTCGATAGTGACGTAAATAAATTATATGGATATTTTTTATTGGACTGTAAACGATGAAAGTTTGAGATAATGAAATGTTGAATATTTTCACTTCTCTCATTTTCACTCAAAACGCAATGCCTCAAAATTCGGTGGAAAATGGGGAACGGAGTGAGTTAGCACTAGGTACTATTCTTCCCCCTGCCTACCCTGCTGTAAAATATAAAAAAATAGAAAATAGAATCATGTCATTCGATAATGAACAACATTTAAAACATAGTTATTTCACATTAAGCATTTTGTTTTAAAATATATTTTATTATGATGATAATAGTAGCACTGACAAGTTGCTGACGAATCATCGATAGTGACGTAAGCGCGTGCTTGGGAATGTATTCCAAATATTTCCGGTTCCACTTGAAGGCTGTATGAAATATTATATAAATTAATATTATTACGTTTCTATTAGTGTTAATCATAATTCATTATTAATTGGCATTTTAATGTTTTTATTAACAATAAATTACAAAATAGCCTTTTATGAAAATATCGAATTAGTAGCAGATTTGATTCCATTCACAAATTAGTGCTTTATTTTTTTCTATTAGCGAATTTTTTTTCTATAAAGTTTCGAGATAGAGACTAGTAGGAGCTGGGTAGACAGAGGTAGAGAGGTAGAAGAACCGAGCCTTAAAATACTCCGTTCCCCTTTTTCCTGCCAACTTTTAAGACATTGCGGATGAGAGGCGGAACTCTACGCCACGCTTTGTTTTGTTACTAGAGCGAGGAAATGAAAATAACAATAACCTAAAATTTATTAAGAAAAACAGCACGCTTACATGAAGAATGATTGTTTAAATATGTTATTGCTCATAAATATTTATGGGAAATCATAAAATCTTAATGTTTTCGTAATATGTAACAAAGATAAGGTTATTTATGTATAAAAATAAACGTTTCTTAAATAATATGTATGTTGATATAACCTAATAAAATATTATTTGTTTGACAGCTCTCAGAAGAAGTGCAGAGGAAACAGAGCGAGTACCAGAAATGCCTCGAGTCCTACAAGCAGATGAGGGCAAAGTTCGAGGAGAACTATCTTAAATGTAAGTTTTAATATTATAAATATATAATATTAGATTTTTTTAATATTTTAATTTAATTATTTTAAATATAAAAATTAATCCTACAACCATCGCGATCGCGTGTCTCTACAAGTCAGTGACTTTCCACGCTTTTATGATGGCGATGATATTTAAAACATAATTACGATTTTTTATATTTTCCTAATTTATTATTCTCTCCATCATCTCCTACTCACATTTCATTTCTATTACGTTTTTTGCAAATAAACATTACGTTACGGTACACCTACATGACTGACAGTCGTTAAATTGAACACTAATAGTATAGCGCGAAAGCGTTTGTTCAGCACAATTGTTTACGTATAAACTAGCTCACGGCGTTCCACATCGGTTATTCCTACATTAATTGAAGGTATCGGACACCAGACGTAACTGTGCGCTGGCGCCAGCGATTTCGCAAAATTAGACCCATTTATCAACAAATGCAAACTCAAGTAGCTCGATACGCTATTTTAAGATCTCATTATATGTAGAGGCCGTCGTGGCGTAAGCACAAGTGTGACTGTAACGCGATGATTGTGGGTTCGATGAATATTTTTATTTCTTCGTTCTACAATAATAATGGAAAATGAAAAAAATAATACATGGAAAATTCGGAGGAAACTTGTTAACGGAGTGTTTTAACACTAGGTTCCGTTTGCCTACTATGCTTTATGAGGTGTCCAGCGTGAAGCTGATTATTAGCTATTTTTATATTTTTTTTAAGTACAGATGAAATTAGTGTGAACCTCCATGGTGGTACTTAAAAAGCATTCATACAAATTGCGTGCGTGCAGTGCATAGTTAATGATTTTCGATGTCGTTGCACTCGCGTTCGGATTCCGTTCGTACGCAGCTCTACCGTTTAAATTTAACAGTTATGGCGTACCTACAGGAGAAGATATAATCCATATTTGTCGCTCGTTACAAATAAGCAAGGCGTGAAATACAAAGAAACATTCATTTAGTTACATTTGGCTTTAAATATTGAATTTGAGGCCAGTCTTGACGCAGGAGCACAGAGAGTGACTGCAATCACGACTGGTCGCCTCGAAAACTTGGGGGACGGAGTGTCTTAACACTAGGTTACCTCTTTCTACCCTACTATGTGCATGTAAAAAATAAAAGAAAGTAATTTATCAAAATTAAAAATGATATGTAAAAAAGCTTAAATAATCTAAAGTCAATATAGTTAATAATAAATAAATATTCGTAATGCTATGGTTATTACAATTTCTCTTCTTTCTCTCTTTTAGGCCCCACAAGTCGAGGCGGTCGTAAGTTGGACGAGACCAGGGATAAATATGGCAAGGCATGCCGTAGACTGCACAGAGCACATAATGAATACGTCCTGTTGTTGGCGGAGGCCACTGAGTGCGAGAGGGCTCTCCGCACCGCCGCGCTGCCCGCCTTGCTGGACCAGCAGAGACGGCAGGGGGAAGCAACGGCTTCCTCGTGGTAAGATTTACTTTTGTATTAAGTTCCGCCAGTCAACACGCAATGTTATGGAAAATTGGGCAGAGAGCGGGGTACGTAGTGCTTGAACACTACGTAGCCGGCTGAGCGGAAAAGTCATACTCAATATCTTATCGGATTATTTTTTTCTCTAATGAAGACTTTGCAACTGGCTGAATTACATCTGCAAAAGTTCTTACTTACTTACTTTACTTTAAATATCACCCTTTTATTATAAACCTTTGAATATTCATAACAAAGTTAATTTCTCGGTATGGGAAGTTAGCTAACATGTTTAGCAAAGCTTTTGAAAAGCGGAAGTGTTGCATGTATTCGTTTCCGGGAGTTCCTAGTTCCGGTTATTAATGTAAAGTTTACCATAATTTATGTGCATACCTCACATACTGAGATATTGATCTAAGAGAATTATGATTTGTGTTCATTCTATCTAAATATTAGTAGGTATAAATTGTATAAGACTCAGATAAGTATATTTTTAAAGTCTTATACAACTTTTTATATCTTTAGATTTTTACCCAAATATGTATTATAATCGTATTATAACAAAAAACAATATTTTTAAAGTGTTTGTCTGTTTGTTTGTGCGTTTGTTGACGCTAATCTCAGAAACGGCTTAACCGATTTAAGTTAATAATGTTACATTTAACATTTAGTTTTCTACATGGTTTACTATTTACATATAAGTACATAATATGTTACTAGTTAAAGAATTTCAATTCTTAAGAGGCATAACAAGTCAAGTAGGTGATATCGTTCTCCTCTGCGATAATGTTGTGAGTGGGTGTTACTGTGTTACCTACGTACAACGAGATTATAAAACGTTATAGAAATTGTAACGATTATATTTTGCAATTCCAATAAATATAAATACGTATGTGAGAATAAAATAAAAATTCTTTTAAAGATTTTTTCCTGCATTACTATATGCGAATAAGCTAGAGTAATATCGCTAGGACCACCGCTTCTCGGCCTATTTCGCCTCGGCTTATCTGCATGTTGAATCTAAACGTTTGTTTTACTAAATCCGAGAAATTATATTCATATATTTTCGCTTCCTTGTCTAATTGAATCCATAACCGTCGCGGTTAATGTGGAACAACCCCACACCCCCTCTCTAAAAATATTTCTTAGGCCTGGTCTTTAGCTTTAGACAGATCTGTTCCTGTAAAGGTTTTCTTTTAATATAAATGTAAATTTTCAGCAAAAAGAAAATGTTAGTAATTTTTTTTGGGTGTGGGGTAATGTAAGTGTTTATTTAAAATTTAGTGTGTAGGTGCATGTTCATATTTTATATTTTTTTACATTACCACTATAATTTTATTTATACAGATATTTCAAAATTTAAATATTAAGCTTTAATCTAATAAATGTATCAATTTGAGACATTTAACCGTCTTAATGTTAGTATCGTGAGTTCTAAGCACAATTTCTCGCATAATCCGGACTTGAAATACCTGAGTAGGTATTTACTGTTTATACATAGGATAAATTACAAATATAGCATTAGGTATACATGTTAAATGCATGTTGCGGCTGTGGAATAGCTATGCAAATTATATGTAAAAGTAAAACCGGTTGAACGCGTGTCAGAAATATGGTGAAGTTTCCGTTTTCCCTTCATTCAAGGTGTCTAGTGATGGATATCTATATCTAGTGCTCCATCGTCTTGTGGATGTGTTTGTAGAGTGTAGTAGTTAGCTTCACGCTGTATCCCGCGCAAAGCAGGGTAGGCAGAGGGAACCTGGGAACCTAGCGTCACTCCGTTCCCATTAGGACACTTCCATTTCGCTCTTTTCGCCGAATTCTTCACCTACCATGCTACACACGAGATGCAACGAAAAGCTGAAAAAAAATAACAGTATAACCAGAAAAGTCTTTTTTTCGCTTCTTTAGAGCTCATTTCTCTTTCGCGGTGGAAACCGGGTTTTAAGGAAAAATAACATTGCCATTGCCTTTTTGAGAAGTAGAGTACACATAAGTACATACATACATACATATAAAAGTAGATAAGCTATAAGTTATTGCGTAGTATAACCTGTTTAAAAGCTAAGAACCTTATATTTGAAAGTTACCGACAGAATTAAATATTGCAATTTCCCGCGAAACTCTTTGCTGTAATTATGTTATTTAATTTCCAGTTAAGATGTTATTAGATGAATATTTCAAATCTAATCTTTCGTATTATAGAAACCTGTATATTATTATTTATTTGTAAGAAACCAATATATATACTTTATATTTCGTTCATGCTGAAGTTGATTTTATTCATAAAAATATCTTTAACATATTATATTTAAGTATTTTACGCATTTTGTAGGTGGTGGGTGTGTATTAGAGATAATCAGGTTCGATCCTGAGGTCTTACGAATACTATAAAAATAAAATAAAAATCTAAGATTTACCATGTTTATGTGCCCTTGCCGAATTAATAATGTAATAGCCATTAGAGGTGTAATAATTAAATCAGCTTCACTCTGTATTCTGCACATAAGAAAGAGGAAACCTAACGTTAAGACACTCCGTTCCCCATATTCCCTCCTTTCCACCGATTTTTCGAGCCAGTGCGTGTTGAGTTGAGTAATGGAACACTAGTACCTAAGCTTGAATGTATCTCATATTCATTTACTTACACAGGAAAGGTATCTTAGTGGAGGTCGTGCAGAGGTCAGACTTCAGTACAGACAAGTTCAGGGAGATCCAGAGCAAAATAGAGTCTACGGTGACAAATCTGAGGCCGCAGGAAGAGTACAAAGAGTTCATTGAAAAGTACAAGTAAGTTCTTTATCACCTTTTTTGTTTAAATTTACTTAAGAAATTTTAATTATTTCCATAACATTATTATTGACAAAACATTTAATATCTAAAGATAAAACTTTCAAAGACATAATTTTAGTTGAAAAGACAGTAGTCAACATTCTTCACGTGTTGTATTTGCTTAAATTTTAACCACAGTTTCAATGATTGCATAATATTTTTTTTGTAGCTTCACATAAAAGCGAGCACATAGTAGGGTAGGCAGAGGGAACCCGGAAACCTAATATTAGGACACGCCGTTCCCATTAACACTATCAATACCACTATCCCCCGATTCTTTAGGCATTGCTTTTTGAGTGGCGGAACTCAACGGCGCGCCTTGCCTCGTCTTCATAATATTATTATAATATGATGAGAGATTATTGTTATTTATTTACCATATTATTCATTTTACTTTACCATTTGTTATGATAATATATTTTAAAGAGTTATATATTTGCAGATCACCACCTTCGACACCCATAACTTTCAATTTCGACGAAAGCTTAGTAGAAGATACGAGTGGCAAACTTCAACCAAACCAACTAACAGTCGACAACCTTACAGTGGAGTGGCTGAAGGAAAAATTAACAGAGCTGGAGACGTTTCTACAAGACAATAGGGAAAAACAAACCGCCTTACAGGGCCCCGAAATTATAGGGAACGGTGTCTGTAAGAATAATAATGGTGGTATGACCAATGGGGTGAATGGTATAGATAGGTAAGCTATTATTATTTTTTATTCTTTCTTTATCATTATCAATAAAATTATGATTAAATTAATTAATTAATATTTCTTTTTAAATAATTCTTTGTCCTGAAAAGCTTGCGTATAGTATCATATAAATTTTACACAATTTTATAACCGTAGTCAGCAAATGAATTCCACAACTCATGAAAATACATCACATTTTAGGCATTCTCCACCACCCATACCAGTTACAACTTCAGAACCGATCAAACTTCTAGAACTTCGAGTATCGGAACGTAAATCTGCCAAACAAGCGGAGATGATACGCGCAGCGTTGGCAGAGTTAGGTTGTGAAGAAGCACCAAGCGGATGTCCAGATTTATCTGCTGAGACTGTTGGTGTCGATAGCTTGGATGGAAGTTCTCCTGATCATCAGGTTAGTTGGTTTCTATCTATTTCGGATTTGTTTACAAAGGTTGAATTATAGAACAAAAAATAGTGAAAATCCATGAAATGAAAAAGTGACATTATGAGGCCTGTTGGTGACACTCTACCTTTATTTTTCTTAATAATATGAACCTAATTATCCGCCAGGCATCCAATATATATTTACTTATTAAAATTTCGAGATGTAATTTAAACATTATTTATGTTTTGCTGTGATACACATTCCTGATATTCTCCTACTTTAAGCTATTATCTGTATTTACTAGAAACGATTTATGTTAAAATTTGATAAATCATGATATAAACAAAAGTATTACAAGAATATCTTCTTAAAGTATTATTGGATCATCAGGACAGATCGTCCCTTGGATCGAAAGCTTCAATGGACGCCCTAAGGCTACATCTACATTCTATTATACCACCGAAACCATTCTTCAAACTATTTACACGACCATTTCGACGCAAATCAGTTCCATCAAGTCCAGCGTTACCACCAAAAATATATAGGAGTAGCAGCGAAGGACCCTCAGACTCGGTAAAGCTTATGTGGACTTTGCGAAAACAGCGTGTTGTACTAAAAAAACGTTTCCGTAAACGCCTGGATGTCTATGTGCAGTGTAAAATGCAGAATGATACGTTTAAAAAACGGAGAAAAACTCGTTGTAAATGTCCTAATCGTATGGTGAGTGTATCTAACAAGATAAGCATGGCATGGTGCTCACGCAATTTGTTATAGCATCCTACGCAAATTATATCGCCAATTTTCACTGTTATTTAAAACGAATTATCTAAATTTCTGGAGAACCACAGCATAATGGTGTGTTTTCCCGATCTATTTATATCCCAAATACCGCACCGCGCGAACTTCACGTCGGAATAAGCTTTCGTTTAGAATTAAAATAGCACTCAGTTCACTCTAAAATTTCAAAATCAAGGTTTGAGACGTTCCAGAA
Organism: Heliconius cydno galanthus; assembly: GCA_036379175.1. Lineage (NCBI taxonomy): Eukaryota > Metazoa > Arthropoda > Insecta > Lepidoptera > Nymphalidae > Heliconius > Heliconius cydno. Next base: position 532,840 of record JAKRZM010000803.1, on the reverse strand, counting down.
ATGCTACGCTGTTTATCCAACGTCGGTGGCCGTCAGTCGTTTACGTCAACCTCATACAGTTATTATCATATTTCCGCTATAAAATTAAAAGAAAATGTAATGGTTTTGTGTATTAATATTCAATTGACGAATAATGGATCCGTTCGCGATGTATATAACGAATACGGACTTGTTGCCGCCCGTGGCCTTTCCTCGACGCAAGAAAAGATTGAAGCAGTTGCAGCTGGAACTTGAAAAGGAGAATGTAAATTTTGCTTAATTTGTGGTTTAGTGTGAATTTGTGTGATGCATGCTTATTTGACACTAATATGTACTAATGTTTGTTTTATACTCAATCGAAGATTGGAATTGCTCCTATTTTAATTGTGACATTGTAGAGTGGACTCGTATTAATTAAATTAATTATAACCATTCAGTATGATAAAATATTATCAATTTATACCAAGTTACTAGGTACTCATGTACAGCTCTTATGTATTCTGCATAAGGAGCTTTTTAACTATGAACTTTTGTTTAATTTTGTATTATTGTGTTAAAGTATTCTGAAATTATAATTATATCCGCTATAAAAACGATTTAATGATTAGAACAGAACGTGCAGGAAACAGAAAAAAAATTACCGTAAATTATATTCACATATTAACATTGAATATATTAATACACAATATTCACTGGAAAAAAATGTTAAGCTCACTGCATTAGCCTACGCACGTGGTAATGTGTCATATAGTTTAAATTTGTTACAATGTCACATACAGTCATCTCTTTCTTTCGTACGTGTTCAGGTGAGTGTGAGCGAGACGGAGCGATCGCTGGTGGACCAGGAGTGGTTCCACGGTGTCCTGCCGAGGGAGGAGGTGGTGCGTTTGCTGAGAGCTGATGGCGATTATTTAGTTAGGGAAACCACGAGGAATCATGCGAGACAGTTGGTACTGTCGGTGTGTTGGGGACAGCATAAGCATTTTATTGTGCAGACAACGCCGGAGGTAAAATGTTTTTGAAATTTTATTATTTTTGAACATACATTAATCTTTTAAATATACCATAACTATTATATATTTCTAATTCTTTAATTACTTAACCTTAAACATATAATTCCAGGGTCACTACCGATTCGAGGGTTCAGCGTTCCCCTCAGTGGCTGAACTGATAGCCTGGCAGAGGACCAGTGGGGTTCCTGTCACAGCCAGATCTGGGGCCTTACTACGACGCGCAGTACCGAGAGAAACTTGGGAGTTGAATAATGATCATGTACAATTGTTGGATAAAATTGGACGGGTAAGACTTTTTTTATATTCTTCTTGTTAGCTGTTTCTTTTGTTCTTGATATCACATGTCTTTATCAATTTATTAGGCAAAATAGATATAATTTATTTCTTTACTTTTTACCGATTTTAAAAATTGATGGTATGGCGTGGTGTGTATTAAGTCTCCTTTATAAACAGTGTAGTGCTTTTCTTCTTTTACTTTATTTTATTTCTCTGATCTTGTAATATGAAATTTAACAGTTCTCTCTGGCTAACCGACTACTGGAACACAGCGTGAAACAAAAAGAGCAATTCTACTTTACCATAATTAAAATTCCTTATATTTTCTTCCAGGGCAACTTCGGTGACGTCTACAAAGCACGTCTCAAAACTACAAGTCAAGAGGTAGCAGTGAAGACGTGCAGAGTAGCACTACCGGAGGATCAAAAACGCACTTTCCTACAAGAAGGGCGTATTTTGAAGCAATATCAACATCCTAATATTGTTAGACTTATCGGCATCGCTGTGCAGAAACAACCCATTATGATTGTTATGGAGCTAGTGCCTGGTAAGTGTCAATATAATTTTATTAAATTTCTTTACGTATCTTAAAAATATATGTTTTTATTGACATAATATGTAGACAGAGTAGGGAGACACACTGCTCCTCAATTTCCGTCTAAATTTGGAGATATTGCGTGTAATAAATTTTAAACGTTACACTTTTAATTTCCAGTATGAATAAATATTAAAAGTTACGTTTCCAACTTCCAGGTGGGTCCCTCCTAACGTTCCTACGAACACGATCATCGAACCTAAGTTCCAGAACACTACTAGCAATGTGCCGGGACGCCGCCGCCGGTATGCGGTACCTGGAATCCAAGAACTGCATCCACCGGGACCTGGCGGCGAGGAACTGCTTAGTTGGTGATGATAATATCGTGAAAATATCAGACTTTGGCATGTCCAGGGAAGAAGAGGAGTATATAGTGTCGGGTGGTATGAAGCAGATACCTATTAAGTGGACCGCTCCGGAGGCTTTGAATTTTGGTAAGTTTGTGGCCTACCAGCTTTTACTAACAATTCATAATTAAAAGGAAGTAACTAAAAGTGCAAGGAGTAACTCATTGCGTAGGCATATATCTTAAAATAACATCTTTCTCAATATATAGATATTATTAGACACTAAAGGGGTTTTTAAGTTTGAAAGTTCCTACCCAAGCTCTTTTCTGGGAAATGATTATACCATATAACATAAGCACGGGCGTCATTGTAAAACTGGATGGTTGTGGATTCGATTTTCACTCGGGAAAATTATATTTTTAATATTATATTTTCCTCACTCTGGCAACAAGCCAAAGCGCGGCGTTGAGTTCCGTCACTTTCAGCACTTTACCAACATATAATATAATAATGGTTAATATTTAATTCTTATTTCCAGGTAAATATACGTCTTTGTGTGATGTATGGAGTTACGGTATTTTGATGTGGGAAATATTCTCTAAAGGGGACACGCCTTACGCCGGCATGAGTAATTCTCGGGCTAGGGAGAAAATTGATAATGGTATGTATTATTTTCTAATAACACAGATTTTACAATTTAAAAAACATGTAGAAAATTTTTGTAATGTATTTTANATAAGGAGCTTTTTAACTATGAACTTTTGTTTAATTTTGTATTATTGTGTTAAAGTATTCTGAAATTATAATTATATCCGCTATAAAAACTATTTAATGATTAGAACAGAACGTGCAGGAAACAGAAAAAAAATTACCGTAAATTATATTCACATATTAACATTGAATATATTAATACACAATATTCACTGGAAAAAATGTTAAGCTCACTGCATTAGCCTACGCACGTGGTAATGTGTTATATAGTTTAAATTTGTTACAATGTCACATATAGTCATCTCTTTCTTTCGTACGTGTTCAGGTGAGTGTGAGCGAGACGGAGCGGTCGCTGGTGGACCAGGAGTGGTTCCATGGTGTCCTGCCAAGGGAGGAGGTGGTGCGTTTGCTGAGAGCTGATGGCGATTACTTAGTTAGAGAAACCACGAGGAATCATGCGAGACAGTTGGTACTGTCGGTGTGTTGGGGACAGCATAAGCATTTTATTGTGCAGACCACGCCGGAGGTAAAATGTTTTTGAAATTTTATTGACTTATGAACATACATTAATCATACATTATTGGTAATCCTTTTAAATATACGTCCATAAACATTATATATTTAAAGATATTATGTGATCTGTATGCTTGCTTGAATATATTTTGGTAGAATTTCAGAGCAAAAAAAAAAACAATTTTATACCATCATAATTTAATACTAAGTGGAATTTTAAGTAATAAATAATTCTAATTCTTTAATTACTTAACCTTAAACATATAATTCCAGGGTCACTACCGATTCGAGGGTTCAGCGTTCCCCTCAGTGGCTGAACTGATAGCCTGGCAGAGGACCAGTGGGGTTCCTGTCACAGCCAGATCTGGGGCCTTACTACGACGCGCAGTACCGAGAGAAACTTGGGAGTTGAATAATGATCATGTACAATTGTTGGATAAAATTGGTCGGGTAAGACTTTTTTTATATTCTTCTTGTTAGCTGTTTGTTTTGTTCTTGGTATCACATGTCTCTATCAATTTATTAGGTAATTGTTGATATAATTTATTTCTTTACTTTTTACTGATTTTAAAAATTCATGGTATGGCGTGGTGTGTATCAGGTCTCCTTTATAAACAGTCTAGTGCTTTTCTTCTTTTACTTTATTTTATTTCTCTGATCTTGTAATATGAAATTTAACAGTTCTCTCTGTCTAACCGGCTGGCTGGAACACAGCGTGAAATACAAAGAGCAATTCTACTTTACCATAATTAAAATTCCTTATATTTTCTTTCAGGGCAATTTCGGTGACGTCTACAAAGCACGTCTCAAAACTACAAGTCAAGAGGTAGCAGTAAAGACGTGCAGAGTAGCACTGCCGGAGGATCAAAAACGCACTTTCCTACAAGAAGGGCGTATTTTGAAGCAGTATCAACACCCTAATATTGTTAGACTTATCGGCATTGCTGTGCAGAAACAACCCATTATGATTGTTATGGAGCTGGTGCCTGGTAAGTGTCAATATAATTTTATTAAATTTCTTTATGTGTCTACGAAATAAATATATTTTTATTAACATAATATGTAAACAGAGCAGGGAGACACATTGTTCCTCAATTTCTGTCTAAATTAGGAGATATTGCCTGTAATAAATTTTAAACGTTACACTTTTAATCTCCAGAATGAATAAATATTAAAAGTTACGTTTCCAACTTCCAGGTGGTTCCCTTCTAACTTTCCTACGAACGCGATCATCGAACCTAAGTTCCAGAACACTGCTAGCAATGTGCCGGGACGCCGCTGCCGGTATGCGGTACCTGGAATCCAAGAACTGCATCCACCGGGACCTGGCGGCGAGAAATTGCTTAGTTGGTGATGATAATATCGTGAAGATATCAGACTTTGGCATGTCCAGGGAAGAAGAGGAGTATATAGTGTCGGGTGGTATGAAGCAGATACCTATTAAGTGGACCGCTCCGGAGGCTTTGAATTTTGGTAAGTTTGTGGCCTACCAGCTTTTACTAACAATTCATAATTAAAAGGAAGTAACTAAAAGTGCAAGGAGTAACTCATTGCGTAGGCATATATCTTAAAATAACATCTTTCTCAATATATAGATATTATTAGACACTAAAGGGGTTTTTAAGTTTGAAAGTTCCTACCCAAGCTCTTTTCTGGGAAATGATTATACCATATAACATAAGCACGGGCGTCATTGTAAAACTGGATGGTTGTGGATTCGATTTTCACTCGGGAAAATTATATTTTTAATATTATATTTTCCTCACTCTGGCAACAAGCCAAAGCGCGGCGTTGAGTTCCGTCACTTTCAGCACTTTACCAACATATAATATAATAATGGTTAATATTTAATTCTTATTTCCAGGTAAATATACGTCTTTGTGTGATGTATGGAGTTACGGTATTTTGATGTGGGAAATATTCTCTAAAGGGGACACGCCTTACGCCGGCATGAGTAATTCTCGGGCTAGGGAGAAAATTGATAATGGTATGTATTATTTTCTAATAACACAGATTTTACAATTTAAAAAACATGTAGAAAATTTTTGTAATGTATTTTAATTTGCTTAATGCCCTAAATTTGGGATAAATATGTATCTTTATTAACTGCATTTTTTTAAAATATAATTACAAACTTTTTTCTAATTCTATTACTTTATAACATTAACTTAATCTAAATTTGTAAAGTTAGATAGAATTATTAATTTAATCTATAATGAATAAAATAATACTAAACTGCATATAAACATTACAGGTTACCGAATGCCAGGACCTGACAGTTGCCCGGAAGACGTATACGCACTAATGCTTCGCTGCTGGGAGTACGAACCAGACAAACGTCCGCATTTCCACCAGATTTATACCATTATTGACAGTATATACAACAGATAATAATTAATGTAATAATTTAAAAAAGTTGAGACATTGCGTCCTGATTGGCAACTCGACGCCGCGCTTTGTCTACAAAAGCCGGAAATAAAATTAACTTTAATATTGTCATTTCCCGGAGTAGGGATTGAATCCACAACAGTCACATTAGCAGTCAGACGATGCCCCACTGCACTACCACGACCCCATAATAATATAGATTATATATTATCATTAACGTAGGATTTAAATTTCAGTTACATTGTTTGTATAATAATTTTTTTATAGGAAACATATTAAATGAACTATTATTATTTTTTGTAATAAAAATGAAACCTGGAGATAATTTGGAAACATATTTTTATAATAAGGACTTTACATTTTTTTGTAAATAATATTTCTTTTTATCTGTCAGTATTGTTTTTATTTATAAGCGGTATAAAAATATCAATTTAAAATGTACCAATAGTTTTAAGTTTTTTAATTTAAGCCATTTTAGTAAAAAGATTAAAGCCATAAGAATTAACTTTACCTTTAAGGTATATCCATATTAATTGTACTTGTTGAGATTAAATTATAATGAAACGAAACTGATTGTTTTATAGAAATAAAATGGTTTGGACTTAAACATAATTAAAATAATTCTTGTGTAATATGTATGTATCTGTCGTAATGTTATATTTTATAATAAAAAATATTTTACTCTATATAAAAAATACGAAAATAATTTTCAATTATGTAAAATAGCAAATTGGTTATTTTAGTGTATTGTAATTTGTTATGGCAGAATGCTTATATGCCTTTCGTAAAAAAGTCGATCTCTCAAGTAATACTTTTAAAAATATTAGGTTTCTCTTATAAATGGAATTATATTTAAATTTTCTATTTAAACGTATCTTGCAGAACTCAACGCCTCGATTTGTCTTGCACCAAACAAATCGAAGAAATGAAAACAACTCATTCCCCCCGAATAGGCATAGATTAGACAGATTAACAGATAGAGATATGAATATAGAAATATATTTAAATTTTACAATATTTTTGTTGTATAAATTAACGATTTTAATGGACGTAAAATATTGTTGTAATGATTTAATTAAGGAAATATATTTTCTATGTATACCAAGATGTTAATTGAATTTAGTATTAAGTACGTTTTTAACAACTTATGAGTTATAATGTTGAGTAAATGTTGAATGTGATAAACGCTGCTTCCAGTTTGATTTACATTTATATTTTTCTTGCCTAGTTGTATGTTTTGAAATAAATTGTAATTTCTATGTAATTAATCTGATTTGAACTCAAAGTGAGATAAGTACTCTAGCTATTGAGCATATAGTAGATATTATTGTAAATATAATTCTTACATAATTTTAATAAAAGTAATAGGAAGAGAATATTTATTTTATTTAACCCTTAAATAGTTGCTACTATTCTGTATGATTAAAAATGCACTATTATGTATGATTTTTTAGTTATACATACCATCTATGATTAAAAAATCAGCTTCATGTTTTTACAAGCATAGCAGCGTATTCAGAGGGAACCTAAAAAAGAACACACTGATCCCGTTCCGTACTTTCTGCCGAATTCTGGAGTTGACTGGCGAGTCTCTACTCAGCTTGAGGGGAATCGAACCCACAATCTCTCGTGTTTAGTCGCACGCTTGTGTGTTAATGTATTAAGCCAATCTAAATTTGGAATAACATTAAATACTAACATGAATAAATAGAACAAAACACAGTGTGTAATTAGAAACATATATTAAAAAAATATATTACAAATACAATTTAATAAGTTCATCGCTGACAGCTGACGGTGTGAGTATACCCAAGTCGGTAAATAAGAGGGTAATGTATGCCGGCGGAGTGTAATCTACGAGAGGATGTTGTTTTGAAAGGTTCTCATTATTTAAAACACTGGATAAATATTTAAATTCCTTTGGCAGATCTCTTTGATTTAAAGGATATATTCTTGAGAATTTGAAGCTTTCTGTTAGTACATATACTGGTTTCTTTAGTTCTAAGGCTGACATCGCTAGACAGTACGTGCCAATCTGAAAAGAATTTAAAAAATATATATATTATGTGAAACTGTATATGAAGTTTTTTACGTTTATAAGAAAAAAAAGATTTAATGATTATGTCTCTTTCTTTATAATAATTGTAATATTTAGTTATTTCTTATTGTTTATAATACAAATGCAATATAAGTACAAATAAATTATAAACAGAGGCCAATCGTGGCGCAGGGGCACAACAGTGACTGTAAAAGCGAGTGGTTGTGGGCTCCATCCCCACTCGAGGAAATTAAATATTTATTAAAATTTAAAACATAAATTCTCATTTTCTCGCTCTGGTGCCAAGGGAAGGCGCGGCGTTGATTTCTGCCATTCAGCAAGCAACGCATCTAGAATTCAGCAGAAAGTGGTGGACGGAGTGTCTTAACACTACTTTCCCTCTGCATACCCTGCTGTTTGCGGGATGCGCTACTACGCTATTTTTTAACGATAAAACAATTACCTTATTAATAATCCCCCCACTCTCCGTAACTCCCTCCGCGCCTAACATCACAATGTCGACTTGCTCCATGATGTAGCCGACCGCCGCGTCCAGTATGAGGGTGGCTTCGATGCCCGCTTCTGTTAGTTCTTTGTGCATTCTTTCACTGAAAATTGTAGAATAACAAATATTATTAAAAACTATCCGTAACTGTCACGGAATCCAAAATAAAAGTTTCAGATGTATGCAGAGTCTAAAAGTCGATTATTATGAGATACTACACTATTCATATATATACTACACACATTTTTTTTCTAGAAAAAAATTATAAAAAATAACAAAGTAATCCTTTAAAAAAGTTAAACAGAGAAAAAGGTTTCCCAAAATGTAGTTGATTCTTGAGTCTTAGCCTAATAACATGTAACAGTACTATACACAAATAATGGCTATGACTGCACACTATTGTGACGCAGTTGCATAAAGTTCGATTCTCATGTAATTTATATGTGAAGATTGTGGTCAAGCACTGATAAAATAATTCGTTTATATATATAAAAACAATATTTTGAGTGAATGAACTCACCCACTGTTATCAGGGCACGATTTTGTGACAAACACTTGAAATCTCTTATTAGCTTTATATGCTTCTATCATTGCTTGCAGAACCACTCTTGATCGAGAATGTGTCAGGATTTTCTGTAAAATACAAAAAATATATTCTCATTTAACAATTATAAAGGGGTATAAAAGAAATAGGTTTTTTTATAAGCATACAAGAACTTAAACTTTATGTTTTTTAATAATAAATCTATTATTTCATATTTTCTATAAAAATAAAAAGTGAACTCTTTGATATCTTTGACTTTCTTATAGCTAATTTATAATTATTGCACAAATTATTTTAAAATAGCACAAGCAAACAAATAATAGTTTTAATTGTAGAAACATTAACAAAACAAAGGAATATATAAATAGTAAATCAAAAATTAATAAAATAACAGACTAACATATATATTTAAAGACTAACATACAAAGGTATATTTCATATAAAGATTTAATTGTTTTTGAATTATAGGCATATAAAAGTAAAATTGTTATACTTACACAACCATCACTAATAAACGGTAAAGACTGTTTTGCAACTTTGCCTCTAGCTTCTAACAGTGTGTTAAGGAATATATGCCCCCTTTGCATCATTATTTGTTCACATTCTTCAAATGACTGTAATAACATACAAATTTATATCTATTTCTATGGTAATTATAAAGGTTTGTGTTAACATTTTCAGATCCAGAATATGGTGTATAAAGAAGAATATTAATCTACTTAGCAAATGCAGAAAATAGCATAGCATGCAAAATTATGTGTGACTATTTGAAAATAAAAAGTGGTTCAACTTTGAGTCAAACTCACGCGCAAAGCTCGGTATCATTGTCTATAAAATAATCATGTTTCTGGTATGTCATCTATAGGTATGTAAACATATTTGATTTATTTTAATTTCCATAACATTATATGAATGTCTGTATCTAATTTATTTCATATTAAATACCTTAACATCTAGTTTGGCAAAGGTAATGAACCTCATAAAGAGTTCACATCCTGATGAAATAGCTGCCACTGGCTGGTCACACTGTCTCATTGCCTCCACAGCCAGTTGTAAATTTTGATCAAGCTCTTGTACTGTTGCTACTGTAATATAAAATATTTATATTTTTATAATTTTGGTATAAATCACAAATTTCATTAAAGATATCAGGTAGTTTAATGGGAGAGTTTGAGTATGGCTGTTACATAAAATCTTTTAAAGGATTGAAGTTCACAATATAAGAAATCTTGTTGATTACTTAACTATGTCTAAAGATATGTGTAGACAAAGAAACATATTAGGAATCAGTTTTAACCACTCAGACTTTCAGTAAGACTTTAGTAGTTGTATTTTATAAGAGCTGTAGACTAAATATTATTACTATTTTTAAAATATTCAATTCTTTTTAACTTTCACTTATTTTATTAATTTATGTTTTTTATATATATTATAATAATACTGTTTATTATAGTAATACTGTATAGTATATAATAAAGCTCCATATAACTTATAGTTTTGGAACTGTAATATATCAATACCTTTATAATTTTCTATTACAGTTAATAAAGTTTTAATTGCTGCCACTCCAGCGGATACATCCTCTTCATCTTTGAGGATTTTAAGAAAAATCTCTTGCACTTCTGTAATCAAACGACATAACCAGTAAATAACTTTCTTAGTTAGATACATGTACTCATATTAAATATATATAAATATATTACCTTCCTTTTTCATTTTAAAGATTTATTTATACTTATTAAATATACACTCAGTTAATTTCACTTTATATGTTATGTTTACTCATAACTAGCCCATTCAGGAAATTTAAATAGCTTTTCAAATTTCAAATCATAACCTCAACTTAGCTTTGAAACGTCATCTTCGTTTGACATTGACAATTATCAACTATTGCATCAGATTCCATAACTTCAGAATTAAACCTGAAATATAATATAATTTATGATACAAACAAATGTAATAATTTTAGAACTAAAATATTTAAGATGTTTTGATAAAGAAATCTATAAATCATCGATAAAACGAGTAGCGCGATCTAGTGTTGAGTAGTTGCTGGCTCTACCTGAAAAACTGTTTCATGGACGGGTAATTATACTACCCAGTGACCTAAAACTGTATTTTTTTAGTATATATTTTTTATAAATACTAAACATTGCTACAAAAACCAAGATCATCTAAGCAGGTAAAGGGAAAGTCACGGTCAGCGATTGTAGGCTCACCTGTAGTATTAAGCATATAGTACCACGAGAAGTCGTATAGAAAAGACGCGTTACTTATTTTCCCTCGAGTAACTTTAAATTTTACTATCAGAGTTGAAAAATTGAATTGTCTAGGATTACAAAATATTAGACATGGGGAATTCGGCATCTCTTAAAGTCAACGATAAAAGAAAATGGCAGTAAGTTTAAATGAAACTTTATTATTAAAAGTACAGCTTGTCTATTGTGTTAAAAATTATATTTTATATATTTTATTAAAGATAGAACACTATTTTGAATAAATAGGTTCTTACTTTTTTTTATTTTATTTTATAATCATATTTATCGAGGGGCATTCGGAGGTATAGAATAAGTATATGGTAACTACATAAATACTTCCATTAATAATCGCAAAAAAAACGAGTGCTTTGATAATTATAAATACGCTAGTTTATATTTTATAGTGACTTTCATTGTTTACTTACAAAGTTATAAATGTTACCTACTGTGTTCGATGCACCATTTGACCGACTAAATGCTGCATTTTAATTTTTTTAAGCTATCTATTAAGTAAATGGAATTTTCATTAAAGAATTCAGCATTTATTGTAATAAAATTTAATATTTTAAAAAATATACTGCTTATGTTAAAGTGACGAAATAACGTTTAACAAAAGTGAAGCTTCACGCTGTATCAAGGTAGACAGAGGGAATCTAGTGTTAAGGCACTCCATTCCCCACTTTCGGCATTAGGCATTGTGTGCTGAGAAGTGGAACTCAACGCTGTGCTTTGCCTTGACACGAGAGCGAAGAAATGCAAATATACATTTTAAATAACTATTTCATTTCCACGAGTGGGATCGAACCCACAACCAGGCGTCTTAATAGTTACACTTACGTTTAACAATACTAAATCAACTAAATGACTTTAAATATTTATCTCTTGTATTCAAAATTATTATTTTTTGGTAATATATTTCATGGTTTTTATCGAGAGTAAAATCAGAATGGATCGATCACAATGTTAAGTAACAGTGCACGTTAACGAAAGCAAAAGTGTTCCAATTCGTTGGTTATGTTATTGTATTCTCGTATACGGTATAAATATATTATATAGATATAGAACTTCCATAAATATAATAATATTAATTGATGTACCTACGTATATATATAAAAAAAAGTAACAGAACATTTTTGAAATCGGTACACATTTTTTTTTAGTTCATGCATTAGCGTTAAATTCAAATTCGATATAGTAAAGAAACTTTGTCCCCAGTAAGCCATTTTCGTTCCCCACTTTCCGNATACTTCCATTAATAATCGCAAAAAAAACGAGTGCTTTGATAATTATAAATACGCTAGTTTATATTTTATAGTGACTTTCATTGTTTACTTACAAAGTTATAAATGTTACCTACTGTGTTCGATGCACCATTTGACCGACTAAATGCTGCATTTTAATTTTTTTAAGCTATCTATTAAGTAAATGGAATTTTCATTAAAGAATTCAGCATTTATTGTAATAAAATTTAATATTTTAAAAAATATACTGCTTATGTTAAAGTGACGAAATAACGTTTAACAAAAGTGAAGCTTCACGCTGTATCAAGGTAGACAGAGGGAATCTAGTGTTAAGGCACTCCATTCCCCACTTTCGGCATTAGGCATTGTGTGCTGAGAAGTGGAACTCAACGCTGTGCTTTGCCTTGACACCAGAGCGAAGAAATGCAAATATACATTTAAAATAACTATTTCATTTCCACGAGTGGGGATCGAACCCATAACCAAGCGCGTTTACAGTTTCACTTTGTGCGCCTGCGCCACGATTGGCCTCGTACGTTTAACAATACTAAATGACTTTAAATATTTATCTCTTGTATTCAAAATTATAATTTTTTGGTAATATATTTCATGGTTTTTATCGAGAGTAAAATCAGAATGGCACGTTAACGAAAGCAAAAGTCTTCCAATTCGTTGGTTATGTTATTGTATTCTCGTATACGGTATAAATATATATAGATATAGAATTTCCAAGTATTATATATATATATATATAAAGTAAAGTAACATCATTTTTGAAATCGGTACACATTTTTTTAGTTTGTGCCCATTAATATATTTTCATTCCTCACTTTCCGCCGAATTCTGGAGGCATCGCATGGTGATTGGTGAAACTGAACGCCGCGCTTTGCCTTGTTACCAGAGACAGGAAATGGGAATCGAACCCACAAGTCACAATCTGACGTACTTATGTATCCGTACGCCACGACTGGCGTCAAAATAAATAGAGTAAAAATAATATATTTTGATTAGAAAAATATATTTAAATGAAGTTTACGTGCAAATATATATATTTTTTCTCACGAAAATAAATAAACTTATGAGTACTTAAATATTTACCGACATGCATTTGCACTATAAACTATAAAGATAGAGATATCTAAGAGGAAACAATTATTATCTTTACATAGGTATCTTAGTATCGTATCTATATGATTATTTATTTTTATCGTAACGTACACCGCCTAGCCCTAGTAACGTAATAAACATACAGGATATAGTGATTTTTTTCTTTCCTTAATATTAAAATTTATTATAAAGAAATTAAAAACCTGCAGGTTGTAGTATATTTAATCATTTTCTTTATTTCAAGCGAAAAAATATTTCATTATGTTTATCAGAAAATACAGTGCACTAAATTTTTATACCTACATAATATTATGTAACACACCAAGAATAATATTTTTCAAATGTTACTTATACGAGAAAACATTAAAAAAGTCCATTATGCAGATGTTAAGGAAAAATTGTTAGAAACTTTGTATTTTTATATTTTTCATTGATAACTATAGGAAAATTGAATTCAAGAAAAACATTTGTAGTTCAATATTAATAGTTTAAGTGCAATAGTTCAAGTTCAAGCTTCAATTAAAGTATCAGTAAATTCTATAGGTGTCCAATACGTAACGTAATTAAGCAGTGGTGCAAGGACGCAAAACGTGACAGGTTGTGGGTTCCCAAGTTTCCTCTGCCTACCCTGCTCTGTGCTAGATACAGAAAAAAAAAACTAAATTTTATTTATTTTTATAACGCTTGTCGTTTAGTGTACTGTGTAAAAAATATACATATATTTATATGTAAATGTAATATATCTTGCAACGAGTGCAATGAAAAATGATAAAAATAATTTATACGTTTTCAATTAATTAAAATATTCATTATTGGCGTCGTCAATTGAAATCAACCCAAATAAAAGTAAATGAAATTATTCGAAATTGTCTTGAGAGAAAAATGTTATCATTGAGAATATTTTAATTCCAATTTCTCTCTCTCTTCTTCTTTCTAGTAACTTATAAGGAAACAAATTCCCAATTACGACTAAGTTCTCTCGAACAACAAATCCCAAAACAACTGTTTATTTTAACAAATTACACTTTAAAGTTTAGCTAGTTAATAATGGTCACAGGAAAGTTAAACAATACTTACATGTTTGCCCTGAAAACAGAATTAAATTATTATATATTCGTCGCTTGTTAATATAAACGTATGTAACTTGTGTACCTATAATGTGTACCTATAATGTAAACGTTCGATTTCCGCTCAAGGAATGTTTGTGTTTGAATTAGGTTCGTTTCCTCGGTGTACTTATACATGTGGCCTATCATTGTATGGTCAACCACTAGACACGTAATATTTCCACAATTTGTAGAAAGTGTATGAAAACTAAGCTTCTTAATAAGAGCTTAAAAATAGTTTTGGGTTTGATTTGAAAATTTAAAAGAAAGATTTTTATCAGCTTCACGTTGTATCCCGCACACAGTAGGGTAGGCAGAGGGAACCTAGTGTTAAGACACTCCGTTCTCCACTTTCTACCGAATTCTGGAGGCATTGCGTGTTGAGTGGCAGAACTCAACGCCGTGTTTCGCCTCGATACCAGAGCGATGAAATGGAAATATAAACGTAAATAAATATTTCACTTCCTCGAGTGGGGATCGAACCCACAACCGTCGCGTTACAGTCACACCCTTGTGCCGCTGCGCCACGACGATATCTATTATTTTAATATTTTTATCTATAAACTAATATAAATAAAACATTCCTAATTATATTATACAGATTATCTTCTTTTTATAATAACATACAAAAGTAATACTATGTAACTGTAATTGCTATAGATACCTACCAATAATAAATCTTAATTCTGCGAGTACCTTCGCGATGTTTAGATTTATCGTGTGACCCTGACAGGCGTAAAAACTAGCTTGCCAAATTTCAATGTCAACAGTTTAGTAGGTGATTAATTAGTTGTAAAAGTTTCATTGGAATAGGTACGGTATTATAAGTGTGTCACAATAAACACTGTTACAATTTTACTTAAAATATATAAACAATTAGAAATTAGAAAAATAATCTTATTTATTTTTTAGGAAGTTCTTTATAAATTAAATAATTTTAGATACAAAAAACCGGACAAGCCTGTTAATTTTGATTTCCTTTATAGTGTCGAAATGAGCGATTTTTGCGATTTTTTCAGGAATTAGCGTAGATCAGGACATATACAGAACCGTAGATCTGAATATACAAGCTCTCTCTAAGCGTTTTTGAAATAAAGGGTCTTCACAGATAGGTAGACGGACGGACAACAAAGTGATCTTATAAGAGTTCCCTTTAAAACCCTGAAAATAAATAACGCAATGAATGAATAAACATATTCACAATATAATAATTATTTATTACATAGACATTAGAGACTTTATATAATCTGTGGTTGTTAGGTGTTTGGAACCAATGACCTTGATGTCACCGTGATTAATAGACGCAAAAACATAGCCAGGCTCACGAGGATTAGCGTTGCCTGTCATTCTGTTTTACTATGCGCTTTTGTTGAATTTTTTAAGAACATACAACATTACAATATTAATCATTAATCATTGGGGCCAGTCGTGGTCGGGCGCAGAGGCACAAGCGTGATATACGCAACTGGTTGTGGGTTCCATGCCCACTTTAGAAAATAAAATATTTAATATTTTTCTTTCTTGGCTCTGTCATTAAGGTAAAGAGCAGAGCAGAGTTTTGCTACACGCAAAGATGCCAGAATTCTGCGGACCAATGAGAGGAACGGAATGTCTTCATGCTAGGTTCCCTCTGTCTACCTTGCTGTGCTACAAATAACATTAATAATATTCAACCTTAAATTTAGATGTTACAGTTTATTACTATTTGAATTTTATATAAGTTGTGCAATAACATACTGACGCTAGCTTTCTACGGCAGTCAGTGCAAATTCACTCAAAATTATAAGTTCAAAGATTTTCAAATGCACTTTCTAAGTGTAAATAAATTACGCTTTCCACAAAGGTGAGTTAAGTAAGTTACTGCTTTGTCATAGAGGAATGGAATTTGAGGCTGTCGTGGTGCAGGAGCAGAAGTGTGTGATTGTAACGCGACGGTAGTTGGTTCGATCTCCATTCGAGGGAATGAATTATTATTTATTCATAATTCCAATTCTTTGTTCTGGCACTACAGCAAAAGCCTGGCGTTGAGCTCTCACACTCAACACGTAATGCCTCCAGAATTCGGCGAAAAAATAAGAAGAATGGGACTAACCTCACACTAGACTCTACCCTTTGCCTATCCTGGCTCTTTGTGGGATAGAGCATGAAGCTGATATAAAATCTCCATATCTAAAAATAAATTAAATAAATAACTCACATAGATTGATTGATTTCTCGATATATGGCGTTTCGAGCGTGCCATAAATAACTCACATATTACATAATCCAATATATTTTATAAGAAAAGATATATCATTTCAATATATCAATCCATTTGTCATAATATTCGTCTATTTCCATCGCCCTGAATGCGACGAGCTCGAGATAATCTAGATATTTCATCACACCTCAGTTACATTGTGGTTTACAATCGTGTTGGTTTAATGAGAATTTATTACTTGCATAACTTTTTAATGTTTTTTGGCATAGCTTGCAAAAATTTAAATGAAAATGGACAAAAAAATAATTATGCCCATTCTAGAAACGTACTAGGAAATGACTTGTGATAAAGGAAATATAGTAAATCAGAATTAGTACTTACATAGTAAAGGCTAGTCAGTGGGGAAGTATTTGGTCGTACGTGTGTTGTAAGTTTTATTTTGAATCTAGAAAGTGAAAATTTATTTAATAAGTATAAGATTGGATTTGGGGGAATGAATTATTGTTTATTTATATTTTAATTTATGCACTCTTATAAAGCGCAGCGCAAAGCAGTGCGGCGTTTAGTTCTGCCACTCAACACGCCTTAAAAATTGGGCGGAGAGTCAAGAATGGATCGTCTACGTGCTCCATCCTATATGGCATATAGAGAAGTTTAAAAAAATGTTTTCTAATATTAACAATTTACATGGGTATAACGCCGCTATAGCAATCAACTGCACGGCTTAACAAATACATACACGTAGAATAATCATTTGCTTCAAGGTAGATTAGTAGAGACCCAAAAAATTGTACTCGAGGTAATATAGTATTAAATTTAATGTATTAAAATAAATTGATATGATATTTTTTTCTCTATCACTTATAAATGTATAGAAATATCATTATATTATGTATTAAATATTATTCACACCATCTGGATACGTGGCACTCCACTACTGTGCGGTTTCGTAGAAATTTCCTCCCACGCGCCACCGAACTGTGGAACGGTCTACCCGCGCCAGTGTTTCCAGGTCGGTACGATATGGGTACCTTTAACTCAAAGGCAGGCAACGCACCTGTAGCTCCTCTGGTGTTGCACGGGGTCGTGGGCGGCGGTGATCATCATCAGGTGACCCGAACGCTCCTTTGCCTTGTCCTTTTACCATAAAAAAAAAAAAGAGTAACCTTATATGCATGCAATAATATGAACCTATTAATGTTTTGGTCCAAGGTTCAACAGAGTAATTGACATTAGAAGTCCGTTTCCGTCAATAGCGAGTCGCCTTCAAATATTATTAAGTTATAAATTACACTACATATTTGCCACCGGAAATGTACAGTACTATACCATTTTTTTTTAATTAAAGTTAATACAATTTTTAAGCAAATATGGAAGTAATTATATTGAACAATGCTTAGATTAGTTCTATAGAGGAACTCGAATGAAACAGAGGCTATTTCCGTTTTAATTAAGACTAGCTTTAATGTAACGGAGTGTTTTTACACTAGGGTTTCCTGTTCTCTCTGCCTATATAAAGAGCATGATTACGACTTGTAAGATTAGCGTCAAAGTGCCTTAAAAGCTAGACAACAAATTTATTCATATATGTATGTATCTATGCAGTTTGAATTTAATTACATGGAATGACTAATGACTTGTTCCAGTAATCTGTTTCAATGAAAGCGTGTTGTGCGCCTGATAAGCTTATGCAGTGTGAGGCCACGAAATTAAAAAAAAAAAAGTTTAGCGTATAGCAATTTATTTATTATCAAACTCACAAAATTATGCTTAAAAACAATTATTATGGCTACTGAGTAATGGCATTTGATTTATTTTATAATTATATCTTTCAAAATGAGTAATATGATAAGATATTTTACTATTTGTTAAAGATATTTCAAATTGCAATTTACATCGAATACTAAAAACTGATATCTAATGTCCCTTGTTTGTTTGTTTTTTTAATAATTCATTAAATAAATGATTAATTTAATTACCATTATAATATAATTTAAGCTTTATTTTTATTATATAAACTCATTTGATAATATGACACAGTATAATTAAGAAATCACGTCTCGCCCTTGGCCTGCTCTTGTCGTTCACGCGCATGCATCTATCTATACGAGTAGGTCGCCTAATGATTGTGGTCGACAAGCTCACCTTTGTCTTGCTTTGTAACTTTATATGTACTTATTTGTAGTTTATACAGCTTATTAGCTTTATAATCTAGTTTTACTTCAATATAGAAACATTAGCTTTCAAATTAAACAAAGAAAAAATATAAAGAAAACACACTATTTATTATTAGTATATACTTACGCGGCATCGCTCGCTTAAATTATTGTTATATTAGAGCCAAATTATACAAAATCTTTATATAATTTGTCGTATAAGCTATTAGCTGTTTGTTGTATAAGCTATATTATTGCAAAGTTTCATCTAAATCGGTTCACTAGTTTTTGTCTAAAAGTGGAACAAACATCCATCCTCATAAACTTTCACTTAATATTAGTAGAATATGTTACGTATATACACGAAACACATGAGTGACAATCACTGATTTGTTTTACTATCTTTATATTTACATATTAATTTGTACACACTGAGCTCGACTTGTGAGTCGCAGTCGAGTGATAAGAATGTCAATTAAACGTTTAGGTATCATTCCCTGGCTCAATTTGTAAAGGAAAAAAATATTTTTTTACAAAATTTTTTGCTTATACATTAAGATTCTTATGCTGTAAATGTTTATGTATGGGAATTTCTTAAAAAAAAACTAGTTTTCACGAAATTAACTGGATATAAACCTGCGGCTTTTCGATAACACATTTAATCGCTCTATCGCGCACTAAACTATACTGTATTTTTGTTTTAAATGTTTATTTAATTTTTTATAACACGTTACTATTGTAAAGAAAAGTAAAGTAATTCTTTAATTAATGAAAATGAACCGCAATTATTTATTAAAAGGTAGGAAATTACCCGAGTGATATAAAGGTCGTGCAGTTTAGATTTCGATAATGTAAACTGATGTTAGGCTGCTGTCATGTGGCACATTGGATAATGCTATACAGAAATATTGTGAAAAAAAAACATTTTACATTACCGCCTTAGCAAGTTGTAAATAATTTTGTTGTATATAATTGTGGGCATTTTCGTTTATTGTAGTTGTTTTCGTTTCCAATTTTTCTAAGCTAACAAAGTGGAAAATTATTAGACTTTCTTTTCTAGACGTAATGCCTTCTGCGTAACGGTAAAACACGACTTAAATTTATTAAGAATTGAATTGAATTGAATCACCTTAATGAGAATTCACTGTACGACTCAAAGTATAGTATCGCTGTTACATGTGAAACTGTAGGCTAAGTATTATTTAATATTTTGCTCAGTCTGCTCGATGAGGGTCAAGAGAAGTTATTGTATGTACCTATTTAACGTGATCATCTCACGACCGATCTCCAGTCGTCACTAAGAGAGCGCGAGCTCTATATGACACTCTAATAGGTTTTAGATTTTATATATAGTTTTTCATAATTGAAAATTTAACAATAATAAATTTAATATATATTTTTTTAGTTTAATATAATTTCTTTACTGTGATATTTGATCTCTTTTCAAAAATGGAATTCCTCTCGCGTAAGGTTAAATCAAACGGACAATTTGACACACGTCAATTGAATGGCGCGCGTGACATTTACGGGGATAAAAAGTAAGTTTTATCAATATTATTAATTTTATTTATTAAATAATTAAGTATTGGAAAATATTTTAGTTGATTATAGAAAAAAATGAATGAATGAATGAATTTCTCACTTTTCCTATAATCACTTAAAATGCAAATCACAGAGTGAAAAAGCCTCTCCTGTTATATTGAATTAAGCTCTATTAGATACTTACGTGTTTAAGCTTGAAATTTACAAATCCACAAAAATGGGAGCATTTAAAAATAATAATAGTAAAAAAATAATGAATTGAGTTTTAGGATTTTGAAATATTTTCCTTTGAAATTTTTCCAGCTATCATTCAATTTGTGAAAGCTGTCTTCTTTGAAAAAGTGGTTTGGTAAATATTTTCATAACAATATGTTCATATAGTGTATACAATTATTCATATGAAATAGTGCAAATAAATTTACAATATTTACTATTAGCTAGAAAATATTATTTAGTAATTTTTTACTGAAACTTAGTATTTTCTTAGTTAAAAAACTAGTATTAATTTTCAGAAAGTAATGGAATGCTCTTGTAAAGATAAAGGAGAATGTTTGGCGTTCCTTGTACGTAGGTAGGCAGATCTTGTTTTATATAGGTATAGGTAGATTTGTCTCGTAATTGTAGGTATTAGAAAAACATCATGTGTGTTGTTGTTTATTTTGTTACAATGTAATAGACGTCGCCGTCGTGGCGCAGCGGCACAAGGGTGTGCACTGTAACGCGACGGTTGTGGATTCGATCCCCACTCGAGGAAGTGAAATATTGATTTACGTTTACATTTCCATTCTTCGCTCTGGTGTCTGGGCAAAGCGCGGTGTTGAGTTCTGCGACTCAATACGCAATATCTTAACACTAGGTTCCCTCTGCCTACCCTGCTGGGTGCGGGATACAGCGTGAAGCTGATTTAATTTGATTTATGTAATAGAATATAATTATTATACTTAGTCCGCAAGAATACTTTATCAGTTTGTTAATTTTATTATTTTATTGTACTATAAAGCCAATTGGATCTATGATTGTAATTACGATCAAAGATAACTACAGGAAAATATAATTATGAATATGTATTTTAAGTAAATATAAAAATAGATTTTGTATTGATAAAATTAAATTTATCAAATATTGTAGATTATTAGAGTTTCAGTGTATTGTTGATTATAAAACTGATATGACTGTTTTTTAGTTATTTAATCAGGTCAAACAAAGCAATAGACTTTATAGATAGGTGTTTTAATAGAATACAGAATTAAGGACGTCGGCCTATCCATATGAATTACTAGCGGACGCGCGCAGCTTCGCCCGCTTATTTGCACTTTTAGAGGTGAATCCTAATAAACCATGAAACACGTGTTCAATGAAATAATTTTAAGAGTTTAAATTTCAAATCTTATAAAAATCGGTGGCGATTGAAAAAAAATTCCATACAAACTTTCAACCCCAGAAACAATCCCTTAGAAGTCGAATATTGCAAATTCCCGTCTTAGCGAGCACCTACGTCCTATAAGTAACTCCTATGCAAAATTTGAGATTCCTAGCACATGTAGTTTCTGAGATTTCGTGATGAGTGAGTGACCTTTCGATTTTATATATATAGATACATATATTATATCTTAGCTGTTGAATGCCGGAACAATGCAATTCAATGCTGCGATTTTGCGGTAGTACCAGAGCGAAGAAATCAAGGTATACATAAATAATAATTCTTTCCTTCGAGTGGGAATCGAACTCACAACCCTCGCGTTACAGTGCACACTTGTGCCGCTGCGCTACGACGACCTCTATATAATATTACGAGTTGACGGGTTATACAAATAGATTAGTATTGTTAAATAAATAAAGAAAAATGGTATTTAATAAATTATGATAACTAAAATGATATGAAAAGAAACGCAAAATCACGATGCAAAATGACTTCACTTTTTATATGGATCTTTGATATGAATAGTTTAAGGATAAAATTTAACTTAATATGATGTTGCAGATTTACGTTATCGCTAGTATTATAATTATCCGATATTTTTTAGTCATTATTTATCTACGACACTAATTAAATATATATTTTATAGAAGTACATAGAAATAAAAATATTATATATATTATATTGTAGAAGTAATCCTGAGACTAAATCTTTATTCAGCTTTGTATGTTAATTACAAATTGCTTTAATACTATTGTCGTTCATAACAACTGTAGAAAGTTGATTTATATTTTAATATATTTTTTTAATTTAAATGAGGAGAGAGAGAGAATTGAGGAGAGTTGTGGCGCAGAGGCATAACCGTTTGACTGTAAACGCTACAGGTTGTAGGTTTGATTCCTACTTAAAGAAATGAAATATTGAATATTTTCGTTTCTTCGCTCTAGTGCAAGGCAAAGTGCAACGTAGAGATCCGCCTCTCAGAATTCGGGGCAAAGTGGGCAACGGAATTTAAAGATTAAGTGCTTTTAATTTCCAACCGGGCATAAAAAGATAGAATTTATTTCAATACTTTTACAATAGACTATTAGCATTTTTATATTATTAAATGCGAATAAAATTATTGTAGGTACTTGTTACGGCAATTTAATCAATAGTTCATTGACTTTATAAAAATATTTTTGTTTTGACCTAACCATCAAACAAATGTGGTAAAATGTTTTGTTTATTTACATTTATTTTTTTCCTCAGTTCTACACCAACAGTGGGCCTGTAGTCTCATTTTTTAAGTTTAAAATGTTTGAGTTTTTCCACTTTGAACCATAGAGTACCTACTTAATTTTTTGTATAGAAAAATATATTTTATTACCAATAAATATTTATTCTTGATATTGGTATCATAATATTACACCAAAGGGTGTCACACAATCTCCACACCACACCACCATCAGTTAAAAAAGATATAAACAAGATACGATAGTTCACCGACCGCCATCTATTATCGAGTGGCCGCAACCGGAAGTGGTTCATATCAGTGCTGTAGTCTGAAAAATTTTCCCATTTTCCCAGGAGCGAGACCGCCATGACCCCTCACCCCGCACCCCCCGCCGCTCGTGACAAAAACATCGCACACTTTGCCAACAGCAAGCAGTCACTTACTGACACTCGAAGGACGTGCACGTTAGAAATGGATCGCGATCGTATCGGCGTATGGGGCTCCGGTGACGGACAGTCCAACAGCAAAGTCTCGGGGCTCGACCGGTTGAAGCACCCCGGCTTGAATAAGGTCAGTTCGTATATTTAGATTTGTGACAGTCAGCTGATGTTTTTAGGTTAGAATTGTATATGTTATTTCATTCAGTTTTTATTTACTGTAGTAGTGTTGTTACGTTTTTCTGTTACATCAGTGAGCCCACTTTGGTTTAAGCTACTGCGGTCTAAAGTTCGAATCGAATGTCAAGAAACTTTAAAAGTGCATTGTTTTGTAATGTTATGTAAATAACTACTTGAATATTTAAATTTCATTCTATTCATGTATCTTATATTAATTTTTACGAAAGTTCTATTAAAATATGTTTTTATTTTAAAATGTAGAGTCATCATTTAGATACATCAAAAAATAACATAAGTTGATTAATATTTATAGTCTTATTTGGAATTTTATACACAATGGAATTCAATAAATTTAAATATTAACTTACTTACACAATTAATATTAATGAATATTATTATATGACACTAAGCTAACAAAACAACACATAAAAACTATTTCAATGTCACTAAAATATAATAACTTCGGAAATCACCCTGTACCCAAATCAATACCTCGTGTTCCACCCTTGCCGCTCATTGAAGTGAAACCCGCTCGCTAGGTCTCGTTCGAGGGGGGTCTATTCAATAGGAACTACTTTAATACTATAGAAATATTAGACTAAAGTACTTTAAATTTATATAATAATTTCGCTTATTCAATAGTATTTTAGGCGTAACGTTAAAAAATATTTATGCAATTACAGTTTTGCCGTAGTTTGTAAATGGTAAGAAGAGCCATATGATTTCGTTGTTAGAATAGTTAAAAGATTTTGTTATTTTTTTCTCTAATTATTTGAAACAATTAAAATTACTTTTAGGGTTAGTAATATTAGGTACATGTAAAGCTCAATGATGACGATTTCTAATGAGGAAAATGTGTACTTAAATTATATCTATGTGGAACAGTTTACTTAACTATGTTTGGATGGTACTCCAAAGAATCCTTATTATTTGCTAAAATTAATTTATTATAAAATTTAATGACATCATCAAAATAGAAAAGAAAGTAATGTTTTAATTGACTTTTTACTCTAATTTTAAGATCTATATAAGTTCTAAATATACAATTAAATTTTATTATTTATTAAAAAAAATTAAATCAGCTTCATGCTGTTTCTCTCGGACCTACGGTGGTAGCTAGAGTTAAAACACTCCGTTGCCCACTTTTCGCCAAATTATTATTTATTGCTTGCAGTTGAGCCTTATCTAAAGAGCTGCGTCACTAATCGTAAAAAATCCTATTATCACAATATCTTGGATCACTCGTCATATCTTAGATCCTAATTTTTACGGAAGAAACTTGTAATATACGTAAAATATCTTGATTATTAATTGCAAATCACGTTATAAGTACACGCTATGATTGTTAACGTTAAACATCGTGCGGTGTTGGGTTCCGTCACTTATTAGAACCTCTACTCTACATTGAACAGAAAATTTAAAATATTTTTATATAAATCATTTCATTTCTCTGGTCATCTTATCTAGGCAAAGCACGGCGTTTAGTTTCGCCACTCAACACCAGAATTCGGCGGAAAATGATGAACCGAGTGTCTTAGCATCCCCATTAACTTAAGATAAAGGATGAAGCTGACTTTTTGTAGGATGATGCGGAAAACATGTAAAGACTATACAGTCTCTATACTTTAATACAGGCTAAGGAATGTATTAAAAGACAACTTCCTCTCTTAATTTAACAGCCAATAAGCAATATCGACATACAATGCTGGTTGTTGACTTTAAATACGATCTGTGTGTGCGGCGATCGAAAGAATATTGAACAAAATTAATCAACTGTCAGTGAAGTAACTATTTTTGAACTAAAATTAAACTAGATTAGCAGTTTATTGTAAAAATATCTTTATCGACTAATTTACTATTGAACATTTGACGATAATGATCATAGAGCGCTATGTTGTTATTATTTATATTGTACCTAATATTTCAAAGTAGATTCCACTTTGTGTAATATACGTAGCAGTTTCGTTTATTATTTAGATTGGAACTTTATAATATAAGTTAATAATTAACTGTTTTTCCATATTAATATAATTTTCATATATATGTATTGAGTTATCGAGTTAGTTGAGAAGTGTTTCACTTATCGCGATAGTTATACTATCGATTTCCCTTGGGAGAACGTTGATATATTTGTATTTCTACTATACTTTTGTCTCTTTTCGTCATTAAAATAGAAAGAAAGTAGAGAATGTGGAGTGAGAACAAAGAAAGTAGAAAAGTATACAAAAAATACTATTTTTTTATTATTGTAGCATTTTTCCTGTTAGATATATAGCTATAGAAAAAAAAAAACTGTAATATATTAAAATACAATCCTTAATAAAAGGTCTACGAGGAAAAATGGAATTCTCAATTTAATAAAGAAGCTTAGAAAGGAATTGTTTAATAAACGACTTTACTTTCTCAATGCCTTAAATATCGCTCTCATCATTTCGTAACTTGGGCTCTTTAAAGATATTAAATTGCTATTTGTTTCATCTTCTAAGACTTTTTTCTGTATTTGAAAAAGAAAAAAAAATGTCGAATAACCTTTAAAGTGTGCATATAGAGTATGAAATGGACATAAGAAAAAGAAACGGCACAACGTAAGAAAATACGAGTATGTAACTGACGTTAGAGGTAAAATATAACAGAAATGGACAAACCTGAGGGAAAACCACAAGTTACGCATGTGTTTTGTTTAAATAAAACATCGAGGATATATAAATAAATATACGTGATATTTGAAAAGAAACTTGATCTAAAAAAAAATTATTGATAATTTTCACTCCACTTACGACTAAAACTTATATTTCTTACGCAAAAAAATATTTAAGTTATTTTTTTCGTACTATGTTTTTATTATTCAAGGTTAATAAAAATAACAGAATAGTAAATTCAATAAGCATTTTATAGAATGATACAAACATATTTTCGTATAAATAAAATATATTAAAGATATCAATACATTTATGTAATAGTAAATCGAAAATGTTATATTCACCAAAGACGACAGGTGATAAGGGTGATGGATTACTTGCATTATATCGTAATTTAGCTTATAATAATTAAGTCTATTTTTTTTATATTCGGTGGTAGTGTTGAAGAATTATAATAATTTATAGATAGTGACGTTTTTTATCTGAAAATATATATACGTACTCGTATTGTATATCTCAAACGAATATTTAATTGGTGTTTTTAATTTTTATATTATAATAGCTGTAGTAACATTACACAAGACATAAACATTAAATTCATTTTGAGTCATTTTATTGATTTTGTTCATTTCTGAAAAAAAATGGGTCGTACCAACTCCGAAACCTTCATGGGGTCATGCACAATAACTTTGCTAAAGATTCTATAAATAACATAGAGACAAACATGCATTTTTATATATAAAGAAGAATATTAATATTTTCATCCGTTTGCCGCAAGAGTGTTAGATGTATTAGACAAATCTAATAACTAATAGCGTGATATCTCCTCGTAAATCCTTACTTCCATAGAATGATAACGCCGATATCACGTTATTGGCACTTACAACTACCGTTGTCATGGCAACGTGATATTGTACAAATTGCTTTCTTTGTTATAAGCATTAGTTTTTATTTACCCATCGAACTAGAAAGACAGTGTTTGTGTTTAAAATGTGATATTTTTTTATCTAGATATAAATAAACAGTTTGAAGCAGTCACATGTTTAATGATAGCGTTGTTGTAGAATTTGATTTGGCAATATGTACTTTTTAATCTTTTTGTAAATAGTTTTTTTTTTTTGTAGAGCTACATTTTTTTATTATTTAGTATTTTAAATAATTATTTCGTTAATTTATATTTACAGATGAATATGTATAAAGCTTAACACGTAGAAGTACATATTTTAGCAATATTTTCGGACATTCGTTGAGTTCAAATTCGTTGAAATATTATTTCGAGTAAAAATGGCAGACATATTATATTAGATTTTTTAAAATTAAAATAATAACTGATCAAAATGACGAAAGTTTAATAAATATTAAATGTCCCATTAAAATTTAAATGAAGGCGGATGTTTAATTAGCTCGACTTTTCAATTTCAAGTAAAGCTTATGATAAAGTAAAGATTATGATAAAATCTGTATAAGTGCTCTGTGAAATAAACTAATGTTTACTAATTTATACTATTGTTTAAAGGATTTGTGGTATTTCTCTCTTATTACAATTATATGTATAATATACTATGTTATTAAAGTAAGAGATTGCGTATTAAATATCACTTATTATATGTTATTATAATATAATTATATCAATAATATCATCTATAAATCGTATTAGTTCAAAGTAAACTTAAATAACTTTGTTTGCAAATATTTTCTTTGGAAATATTGAAATCTGACGTAAATATATATAGTAGGTACATACCTAACAGTAGATACTATTTGTTCAAGTAGGTACTTGTTTTCATGAAACGTCAATATTGCAATAGTGTAATGTATCTTTACATTTTTCTTGCTTCACGCTGTATCCCGCACATAGCAAATGTTTAATATTTAATTTCTTCGAATGGGAATCGAATGCACAACCTGCGTTTACAGTCACACGCTTGTGCCCCCTGCGCTACGACTGGCCTCAATATAACGAAATTAAATATATAATTTGTCATTTTAATGAAAACTTGCAGTAATTATGTTTTATCGTTATTTTGCCTATAATAAAAATATTTTCTCGATTTCACATAGATATATAAAATAAAATTTCGTAATTAATATTTCTTAGTTAATTTTAAAAGAATTTCTTACAACTTCGCGCCCGCGCTACATTAAATATGTACGAATGTAGTTGCAAAATTTTCTAAGGAAATTGGAGTAGAACGAAAGGCCGCACATATGAATTATCAATGCTATATAAGTAATTGCGTTTCTTGATATTTATTTTGCATCACATATCCTTTCAGTTACGTCAGGGTTGAGTTACGTCGCTTTGCAATATCTCACGCACGAAGAAATATATTCGGTTAAACGTTTATGGGATTGCAGATTTTTAAAAAATAATTTACTCTTTTGATGAATATAATTTTCATGTATGTTATCATCGTATTATTAGAGGTCGTGGTTAGTACTTGGGGGGAACAGTTGAGTTCCAACACGTAATGCCTCATCCGGCGGAAAGTGATCAACGGAGTATCTTAACACTAGGTTCCCTCTGCTGACTGCTGCTAAAATGCTGCTAAAATTAGACTAATATGAGTTAACTAACTAAAAAAATGTTTTATTTAAGTATTTAAATCCATTTTATTTTATAAAAAAGCGTACTATATATTTATTCAAAATTATTATTAACGTAACGAACATCTATTGTAAAGTTCGTGATCTTGACCTATCAAAATTATTACCGTTAATAAAACATAAAGTCGTGTAGTGTGTATGACTACGGACAGCAATTACTTCATAAGAGTTATTTCATGTGCCTAATGTATGAAAAATGCAATTTTTATTCATTTTTATTACTTTATTGCGTTAGAGACAAACATTATATAATTTTTGTTCTTAATTTCTTTACTAACATTAAACGAAGGTTAATTTATTTATATAAGGAAATTTAACTGACGGAAAACGACTTACGAACGAACTTTAATCTTTTTTTCGCAATATTCTTCTATCAATGAAGAACTTCTCCACTTTAGGTTATATTATGTCGATAGTCATTAATTATAGTAGGTTTAACTAAGAACTAATATATAAATCTTATTAATCCTCGCTCCAATTTCCTTGCAACCTCCAAGAGCTTTGACCTTAATCTCGACAATAAGATATGTGAGGCGGATCCACATGCGAGTACTGTAATACTCGGTACACGCCCCGGGCGGACCAACTTTGTACGAGCGAAGGTTCCCATTTGTAATAAAATTATTATTTCGTTCATTAGTGTAGACCGTAGAATATATTCGCTTAAGGCCATTCGTGCCAAGTGTGACTGTAATCGTGGCAGATGGGGGTGTGGGTTCGATTCCCAGTCGAGGAAATTAAATATTTAATATTTTCATTTCTTCGCTCTGGTGTCGAGGTAAACTGCGAGGTTGAGTCCGTTAAGTGTTTTTTTTTCTACATTTGCATTAACATCTAAAATCTGTTCAAAATTGAGATGCAAAGAAGTAGTATCTAATAGTAGATTATAAAAAAAAATACCCAGGGTATAATTGAAATCAATATTTTAAAAACAAAACCTAATAACTTGGAAAAAACATGTTTGTCCCAGATATATTTACAACGAAGACATATTATTGATCGTCACTTCAGGCACTCTAGTGCATTTTCTAATAAAGTAAACGTGTCATACTGTTTACCAATAACTTAGCTTTTAGTTCTTTCCCTGACGTGACATATTCTCTGTGTCCTATAAAATATATTAAAAAACTACAATTTATCCAAAAGTGTTGAAGATTTCTTCTTTTTATAATATATTTGTATAAGTATTGAAAGATTTGATGTTACTTGTGACCCCATTTGCGAAGGCTGTTAAAGTGAAAGCCTTTTGATGCCGTCATAAATGTTTGAATTGACGTAATAAGAGCACATTTTCAAAGCTCAAAGGAAGAGTTTTATTGGATGTTTTAAACGGGAAAATTGTTTGAAGCTGGGAAATATAAGGAAATTCAAATACTATAAAGAAAATAATATATTCGTGAAGAAAAACTGATTGTTTCGCGAAATACGCAATACAAGGAATTCCATTTTAATAAAATTGAAAATGGATAGAGACTGGTGGCAGCTGACGCCTCGCCGGGAACTCTACAGTATTCCGGATAGCTTAGCAGCTCACGATTCACGGGTAACACGTTAAAAATGGACGAGAAGTTTGCTTTAGTCTTACTTTTCCTCTGGTTTTTTTACATTTTTCCACAATTTTTAAAGAATAGTTTTGTTTCTAAATGCATAAAACGATAAGAATTTAAATTTAAGGATTATCTAATAAGAATGTAATATATTATGCAATTAACTTACCTCGTATCGGTACATAGTTCATTCTAGTCGGACATAAAAACGTGAATATAATATTCAATTACAGTATGTACGGTTACACCTACGTGCACAGTGGCAAGGTGAGCTGTTTCACGTCACAGCCGTGCCTCCCGGCGGCGACGTCTCTGTATGAATATTGCTTAGCACATTTTCAACACGTTTATATTTATTATGTTTTTATTGTAAAGTCTACATCTATTCTTTTTTATTAATATTATAAAATTGAATAGTATGTTGGTTGTATGCTATAAACTCGGGAACTACTGCTTCGAATTGAGTTAAGTTTTTTGTGTTGGATAGTCTATTTATCGAGATTTCATAACTATAGAATTATACAAAATATGCATTATCGTGTTAGCTTGCAGAGAGACAGTTAATGCAAATAATATTATACGTAGAGATGGATCATATCAAAGAAATTAATCGCCAGTTCAAATGATTTTAAATAACGAGTCGACGAATGTCGAGGTATCGGTCACCTTCATTACGTCACTTATATAGGAAAGCGTGACTCGTTGAAAACTACCGGAATTCAAAACTAACTAAACTTCAAACGACATTTGAAAAAAAGTTGCGCAAATAATGATGATGTTTTCTTCTTGCATCTAGATGGGTTCTTGCAGATTTACTCTATTGCTTTACATTAAATGTTTATTAACCAATGTTTTCATATTATATAATAACATTTAATTTATAAAAAAAAATGACCATATCTCACGTTTTCTTATATATCCATTTATTTTATTATTTAACTTCTATTAACGGAAATATATAATTTCCTCCTATATATTTCTTAGATAAATTAACATTATATGAATGGCTCTCAAACGACTAAAATGTTATTGTAATATAATATATTATATTTTGGGCATTCCGGTTATATCTATACATTATGTTAATGTTAACTTTTTTATGTTATTATTTATTATATTCAAGAAAAGTAAGTTTCCATTACAAAGTTTGCCGTTTTAGCCTTGATGAGTTAAAATTATTCAGTCGAGTTGTAAATTTCCGCACTCGAGTGCGTGTCGGCATATTCGTATTGTCGTGATCGATAGGGAATTCAGTGGTGCAACTATCGCTTGCATATCACAAATGATAAAAATGACGAGCATGTTTGTGTATAAACATAGGGAGTTGTTAAAATATGTTTATATTGTTTACCAATTAAAAACTATATATAAGTTTCCAGAAAAATAGGTAACGGAGTGTCTTAACTCTGCGTTCTCTCGCTGCTTGCCCTGCTGTGCAGGAAAAATAATTTGTAACACTATAATTTAATATCTATATTCTTCTTTACACTTACCTAAAAGAATTTAGTGATTCAAAATGACGAAATTTGTTACATCAAATAGGTTATGCACATTTTTTTCATTTATAATAATGAAAGTCCTTAGTTCAGTTATATTCTACGGCCGTTACATATAGGAGACGGTATGAGTCAGATATATCATTCATTGCAGACGGCGCCAGATAATAATTATTTTTTTTGATCATATTTCACAAGAACTTGTCAAATCATCAATTAGTTTATAACATACTAGCGGACCCGGACGCGGCTATGCCTGCTTGAAATATAAGAACATAATCTCTATAGAAATGTAATTTCAATCTAGATGAAATGCTAAAAGTGACTATTATATTTATTTTCATAAGGATGAATATGAAAATGACGCGGTAACGAACGCTGTCGCGTAGCGACGACGGTTGTTATTAACATGGCAGAATAAATTGCATGTCAAATTAGAAAGTATTTTAATTTATTAGTACATATGTGTAATGTAATGTTATATAGCCTATAACACTTCTGAAGAATGCAGCTTTCATACAAAACAAAAACAAAGTATATCGGACCAGTAGATCCAGAGATCTTAGCGTTCAAACAAATAAACAAACAAACTCTTCCGCTTTATTATATTAGTATAGATTTTGAATCTATTATTTATTAACTAAATATTTTTTCCTACGCAGGGTATGGCATTTTCCATCGAAGAACGCCAGGCCCTCGGTATCCACGGACTTTTGCCCCCCAGAGTGAAGAGCCAAGAGGAACAGGTGCAGCTATGCAAACTCTCTATCGAGAGATACGAAGATCCTCTCAATAAATACATCTACCTTATGGGACTTCTTGTAAGTAAATATATAAATAGTTATTATATTTCGTATTCTAATCGATTTTGATTAACTAGAGTAAATATGTGTTAATTGGTTTCATTTTAGAATAATAATAGATGTTATAATAAATTTATACCAATTTTGTTAAACTCTGACCAATTAAAGTAATAAATATAAATGTCATTTTCTTGACACTTCAAAAGTGCCTTGTCTTCCAAATTAGAGGTCCAATTTCTCAAGCTAATGCGAAAACTTAACCCACTGAAGGCGCTTAAGAGATTAGAATTATTAATTAAAATCGTAACAAAACTGGAATAATTTTAACAGATTACCGACGTGAGCATATTCTGATACTACATTTAATGCCAGTGACCTATAATCTTGTACAAAAATATTTAAAAATATTATTTCCTTATAGTAAGAAAATACTATTCTTATATCTAATACATATTTATGTTCTTCTTAATTAAATTTTACAAACCATTACTTTATTCTTTCTAGGATCGCAACGAACACTTGTTCTACCGTTTCGTCGGTGAGAACGTAGCAGAGTGTATGCCCATAGTGTACACTCCCACCGTGGGGCTCGCGTGCCAGAAGTACGGCCTCGTGTACCGCAGACCGCGCGGTCTCTTCATCACTATTCACGATAAAGGACATATTTATGATATTTTGAAGAACTGGTAAGTTTGCTATTAATATGTGTTTCTGTTTAAAAAAATATTATTATTATTTTTAGTTATGGAATGCCTTAGAATTTTGAGTTTGAGTTCTATTCTACTATCTAAACTGTAAATAGATTCATCTAAGTGGAAATAAGTTCCTTTTGTATAAAGGCAACGAAAGTAGTGGAGAAAAATCGTGAATAGCGAATATTTTTTGTTATTAAAAAGAGCATTTTTTATAATTTGTAACATCTATATATTAATTTTTTAAACATATTTCATTATTATGTGTATAATTTTAACCTGTGAAACCTATATAAATGTTAATACAGTACACTATAAAAAGTCTGTAATCGATCTTGAGATGTCGTATTCATCCATAGATATTATATAATGTTTGAATGAAAACGGCATCTAAAAAATCAATCTCGGACTTGAGAGCGATATTTGAACTTTAACGCCTTTTAACGTTACTATTTTCCGCTACGTAGAAAAAAAAATATAGTAAAATACCATAAATTCCTCCTATACCTCGTACGACTGACTTATGGTTCGATAGTATTAAAAAATATTGGAGTTTTCTTGTCCGTTTGGAAAATCCGCTTACTACAGCTTATTACCTATAAAACGCTTTGTCATCATCATGACGTAATTAATCTCTATAGCTCGAATTGCCTTCTATATTTTGTATTGTGGAATTTTCGATATAACGTGACGTCACTGTGAACCAAATATGGCATTGACAGTTGATTAATTGCAATAGAATATTGAAAGTAAATAATACTCCATCTTTATCGTGGCTCAATAGAATAATGTCGCACTTTACAAGCGACAGTTACGTGTTCGATACCCATTCGGGGGAATTATTATAATTTTTTTTTATTGCTTCGCTTTAGTAGGATAACCGTTACATAGGGCTTCGGATATCGACCTATCCTATACCATAATTTATTCTTTTGAATAAAAGTAAAAAAAATAATAAAGTAAACACGTCCTTCCAGGCCAGAAACAGACGTCCGCGCTATCGTCGTAACAGACGGCGAGCGTATCCTCGGCCTGGGGGACCTGGGCGCGTGCGGCATGGGCATCCCCGTGGGGAAGCTGGCCTTGTACACCGCCCTGGCGGGTATCAAGCCGCACCAGACTCTGCCTATTACTCTTGGTGAGTGCGTTGTTTGTGGTTGTTATGTTGAATATATGTTTTTTACGAATTATAATTAATCATAGGATTGGTTTGTAACACTTCTCAATCATTGATGCATAAACATCTGATTGGGACTATAAAAAATGATTTCACAGTTGTCTCCATTGTTATTTAGCAGTCACTTCTAATCAAGTCACTTCTTTAAGTCACCTTCAATTAGTTGACTGTAGAGTCGACTAATTGATGGAGTGGAGTATAAATATACAAAAATAGTTGTGACGAATACAAATTAATTCCTGTTCGGGGGTCAGGAACTATTTTTCCTCGCTCTGATGATAACAAGATAAAGCTCGGTGTTATGTCTCGAAAATTGAGCGGAAAGTGGGGAACGGAGTGTCTTAACACTAGGTTTTTTCTGTTTACTCTGCTATGTATGAGTGGAATACAGTTTGAAGCTACAACTGCAATTATAATATATGTTATTCTAATTTCAGACGTCGGTACAAATAACCAAACAATGCTCGACGACCCACTCTACATCGGTCTCCGCCAAAACCGAGTCCGCGGCGCCGCTTACGACGAATTCATAGAGGAATTTATGCAAGCTGTTGTAAGGAGATTTGGACAGAACTGCCTCATTCAGTTCGAGGACTTCGCTAATGCCAATGCTTTCCGATTGTTGGCGAAGTATAGGGGGAAGTAAGTTTTGATATTTGGTTCTTAGGATATATAAAGTACGTATTGCGGTTGGTTAGTTGTGGCCGCCTTGAAGTTATGCACTTTGTTCACTCCTCGGGAAAAAGATAATCAAAAATAAGAAAAAAATCCTAAAATTTAATTTGTGCAGCCATCCACAGCCAAATTTAGGCCGGCCACGACTCGTGAATTGTATTATAATTTCTTCTAATGTAATTAGAAGCTAAAAACTATAATAATGCGTTGCGCCTAAATTTTTTTAGTCTTAAATACTCGTAAAGCAAGTGTTAAAGACATGACAACAACAAATTTTGCCAGAGCAATAGCCAGACGCCACATTGTGGAAAAAAAACATCATTTGTCCTTTTCATTAGCACTTTACGACACCATTTAAAATTGTTTAAACTATTGCTATTAGAGTATTAATTTTCATACTTATAACAATAGAAAAATAAACATACTTTTATAAGTATTTTTGTGTTTATCATTTATTCTGTCGTGTTATTTATTTATTTTATAATTGTTAATTCACAGATACTGCACATTCAACGATGATATCCAAGGGACAGCTTCAGTCGCAGTGGCGGGACTCCTCGCCTCTTTACGCATTACTGGTAAACGACTGTCCGACAACGTAATCGTGTTCCAGGGGGCTGGAGAAGTGAGTCACTATGAATTTCATTATTTCTATTTTTATGTGTTGTACTTTAGGAGATTATAAACTCCTTTTGAGTTTGGGCAACATGCCCAATAGCTTTTACTAATTGAGTTAAGTAATGGTGAGCGTAGGAAAGGTTGGGTGGTGGTCAGTTGGTTTATACCCACCCCAGCATTTCAGAATTAAATCGTTTACACAAGGCAATCAGTTTAAAGCTAAAAGCAGTCTTGGAAAATGAATAGAATGCACATCCTTGAGTGGGGATCGAATCCCCAACCGTCTCATTTGTTAGACGCTATGTCGCTGCACTATAACGTCCTCAATCATATTTAATAATCATTTTAATAATTATTTCCTTTTAACAGGCTTCTCTAGGTATTGCGGAACTTTGCGTAATGGCGATGAAGAAGGAAGGCACCTCCGACGAGGACGCTCGCGCTCGCATATACCTCGTGGACTCTAAAGGGTTGGTGGTGAAGAACAGGCCGGAGGGAGGGCTTAACGAGCATAAGTTGCACTTCGCTAAGGACTGTCCTCCCATCAGGACTTTGGCTGAAGTTGTCACTATGGCGAAACCTACTGTTTTGATTGGTATGTTTAATTTTTTGTATTACATGAGTTTTATAATTAAATAATGGTACAATTCTCTTATAAATATCTATAAATAGTTTTATCGGCGGTGAATATACTCTTAATATCATTCTTTTTACGTATAATTTACATAATACTTAATACAATGTTGACTATTCACTCCAAATAACAATGAACTAAGAAATGTATTGAACACTATCTTCACTCATTTGTTCGACGTGCCCAAACCAGAGATTTTAAAGCCCGCAGCACAGGTTAGGCTACTTAACACGCAATATTTCGAGTATTGGGCCGTGCGTGGGCTAAGGAGAGTCTGAACACTTGCGTTCCTCTGCATACCCCGGTATATCCTGGTATAATAATAATATTATTACCTTCCAGGCGCGGCGGCCATCGGCGGCGCCTTCACTCCGGAGATCCTGCGGACGATGGGCGCCAACAACGAGCGGCCCGTGATTTTCGCGCTGTCCAACCCCACCAGCAAAGCCGAGTGCACAGCCGAGCAGGCCTACTCCTACACCGACGTGAGTTACTTATGTAGTGGGACATATTTGGGGAACCTAATATTAGCTAAGAAAAGTTTTAGTTTTCTTATTTCAATATTTCGACACTGAAATGGTTTAAAAATTACACAAATTACATATTGTGATTAAGTCAATCTCCTCCGAACTATATGTCTTTGTTTCTTTTCTAAGTCCGTTACATAGTACCTACTACATCAATACTACTTGAATATATTTCTTATTCTGACAGTAATTTTTTGAAATAGTTTCACAAATATCTTACAACAAAATAGACAAATCAACTTCACTTGTACAATAAAATAAAAAATACTGAAATCACAACATTATAATGCTCAGGATCGTGCAATATTCGCTTCCGGGTCTCCGTTCCCGGACTACCGCACCAAGGACGGCCGCCTCCTCCGCCCGGGTCAGGGCAACAACGCGTATATCTTCCCGGGACTCGCGCTGGGCATCATCAGCGCCGGTATCGTTGATATATCTGAGGATTTCATACTTTTGGCTGCTGAGGTTTGTATTGTATAATTAATTTTCTCTTCTAAAGAACTTGTAGTTTTTACAAAAAGCTATACATTGATAAGTGGTGGCTGCATTGAAGATAGGTTTTTTGAACTTTTGTGTATTGTCTACTTGGGAAGAAAATAATCCAAAGAAAATTCTTAACATCAATAAGTCAGTTTGAGGCTATAAAGTATAATAAAGTGGTTATCTACATGTTTCCATTACTCAAAGTATAATAGATATTACAAGACATTATAGAAATTTAATGAAAATTTAACTAATAAACATATACTTATAAAAAAGAAACAAATATAAAAATTATAAATTATTTAATATAATTCACAGACGTTATCAGAAATAGTGTCGCAAGAGAATCTAGACCACGGCAGTCTGTACCCACCCCTTGCAGATATACAGGAGTGCTCCATCAAGATCGCTAAGAAGATCGTAGAACACGCCTACGAGACCGGTATGTTATGTTACTTACTATATGAGTTTAGTAAAATATGAGTTTAGAAAAAAAATAGAATAGTTTTTTTTATTAGTTATGGATGTAATGAAACAAATAATACAAATATTTACATTTTTACATTTTGAAATTAGAATAAATATGCACAAGAGGAAGGTTTAACGTGTGAAAACGTTACGTCGTTACGTCGAAAGCCAAGTAGTCAAAATTAAAAAAGAAATTAGCACAT
Organism: Heliconius cydno galanthus; assembly: GCA_036379175.1. Classification (NCBI taxonomy): domain Eukaryota; kingdom Metazoa; phylum Arthropoda; class Insecta; order Lepidoptera; family Nymphalidae; genus Heliconius; species Heliconius cydno. The sequence goes on along the minus strand of JAKRZM010000803.1, from coordinate 494,559 downwards.
CAATTAGTTATTTTCATTCTAGCGTAACCAATAAATATCCAATTCCATACGGGTAGTGTATTTTAAATGTAAAATCTAGAATCGGACTTCGACGAAAGTGGTTGTAAAATGTAAAGGTTCTTTTTAAATGTAAAATTTAGAATCAAAATTCTACAAAAGCGATTGTGTACATTACCAATTAAACAAATTCCCCAGATAAAGCGTCGGTGCAGCCGCAGCCGCTGGACGCGGAGGCGTTCATCCGCGCGCAGGTGTACGACGTGCGATACGCGCGCGCGCTCCCTCCCGTCTACGAGTGGCCCGCGGGCGACAGTGCGCCGCGCGTCAACATGGCCTAGGCCTGCGCTTTGTACTGAATTAGGGGATATTCGTCATTTACGTCACGTTCATTTATTTATTGATATACTGACCCCTCTATCCTTGTCCCCTATAGTTGGTCACATAGTTGAAAGTACTTAGTGTGACGTCACATATTTTGGAATTTTAATATATAGGTTTTTTTAATTACGTTGCAATAACGTTTGATTGAAATTATATTTTAAAATGTGATGTCACGAATTTGAGACCCCTTCCCACCACTTGTCACCTTTCATAGACCTTCTTCCTTAACGTGTGACGTATTTTACGAATGACTCCAATAATCGAACTCAAACGTTTAATCAAATATTGTCTTAATAAATCGATGTTTTTAATCGTTTGTTTAAAATCGATTGAATTTGACAACTCGTTAGGGCAATATTTTATTATGCGATCGTCGTCTGTTTTTATCGTAAAGATATTCTCACTCACGCTTCAAATTCGATACTTTAAGAAAAAACATTTTTTTTTTTCATTTTTCAATTTAAAATATAATACATTCTATTTAGTGTTGTGACGAAATCGTAAGGTGCAAATTGTAAAAATTATTTTGGCACTGCAGCGCTAGTGTTGTGACGCCGATTCTATTTTCGATATGATATGACGTGATATACACTTCTCTCGAGTATTTTTGCTTTGCCAAATGTGTGTACTTTATTTTAAAATTATAAAATACAAAAGATGCTAACTAAGATATGCGACGCCATGGTTTCTAATATTAGACGTTTCGACAATCAACATTCCAAATATTTAAAATTTTTCGCTTAATGTGTCTTATGTGGACTTATTGTTAGCCATATCGAATTTATTTTGTACTTTTTTCTATTAGTGTTTGTGATATTTAGTGAGATTTAGGAAGCGATATGGATTTGTGAGAAATCGTTACCACTAAACAATGATTGGTTAAATTGAAAAATTTATTTATTTATTGTTATTTTTTTAATATAACACCTATTTAAAGGATGTAGCTTTTATAATACTTAAAAAGCTTATTTTAAAGGACCGGATTCGATGCAAATACTATTTGTAAAGCATTCTGAATAAAGAAAAATATCATAAAATATATTGCCCTTTGATTGTATATCTATTTCCATAAAAAATCCATTAGGAGGATTATTTTTAATGACCCATTTTAAAAATCAATCCATGAATCATTGATTTTGATTGATGTGCCAATGGAAGTTTCATATGAACAAGGCAGGTTAATGACCCAATCGTCGTTGAAAGTTATAAGTATAAATATAAATATACCAATAGAGGACATTTAAATATTAGCTCATTTTAATGCTAACTTTAAACACGGCTACAGATTTGGATTATTTGTTTGTTAAAACAACAAAACAGATAAATAAGTTAATTAGATTGTAAATAAATATTTTAAACACTACTCAATAGTGTGCACAAATAAAAAAATGATGTTACAATTTCTATAGGCTTTTTAATAATATATTTTCCTCATCTATTCTCAATTCAATCTAAGAATATAAAACTAAAAATAAAACAAAAAATCCTTTCAGACCAACAGTCTTTAATTCAAGTATTTATAAATACAAATTGAGAAGTACCGATTCACAACAAAATATAGCCTAGATTATAATGTTCGATAAAATAATTATATCACTTATCACTTCGTAACAATGTCCATGTCCACACGCGTGTCGGCGAGCGTCGGCCGGCGTCGGCGTGCGGTGTCGGCGAGTGTCGGCGAGCGCGCTAGGGGCGGCCGGTCGTAGCGGCCAGCGTCGGCCGCGCGCCTCACCTGCTCAGCGAGTGCGAGCGCTCACGTGACCCGGAACTCTCACCGTTGCACCGCGCGCGGTCATTGCCTATAAAACGTTTTGAATATTAATATATATATGCATTATTCATACTTAAAATTGTTTTATATTCATTTATGTTTCAATTATATTCACTTTGAAAGCAGAAATGAATATAAACACATAGTTTTTATCTTACAAGTACCTCTAAACATTGAACTATATTAAATAAACATATTTATAGTATTGACAAAAATAAAAACAATTTATAAAAATAAAAAAATGTTACATTATATAAAAAATATGGATCTAAAAGTGATTGAAGAAAACTAAACAAATGAGGTGACTATGAACGAGCATGCCAAATATTTTTAGATTTTTCATTACGTGATGAGATGCAGTCATTCCAACATAAATATCAAAACGAAATTACCAAATAAACAAAGAAAAAAATCACATATTTTTTTAAATAATAAGTATATGAAAAATTTAGTTATATACTAATAGTTGTAAAGTAAGCAAGTCTATTATATTTTAGCACACCGACAGTAAACAAAGGTAGTAAATTCGGAACATGTCGCACCATGTGTTCATAGTAAAAACAAAGCTGTGAAAGCGTGTACCGAGTCAATACAGGCCTGACCTAAGAAACGACGGCCTTGTAAACTGGTATCCTACAACAAACAACGAGGCGATCATCACACATCGACGACTTTGGTCAAATATTAAATCAAATTTTAACAATATTTGTATATAATGTATGTTAGTGTATACAAAACAGTAGTAGCTTGGATAGGCGGAGTAATACAATACGAATAATATAAGTGGTATTATTCCTCTCAATGTTTACTATGGGAAACTACTTTTTTAAAATTAATAAAACAATTATTTAAAAAAAAATACTTTTGATAATATCTGTTATGTTATTGCCAATTTGGTAACATTTAATTCAATTGCCTCAAAAGAAAACAATTATATTTTGACATTGTTTAATCGTCGACAATGGTTTAAGGCCTAGCATACATACTATATGCATGAGTTTTATACGGTTAAAATGCCTCTAGTGAAATGGATTCAAATATTATTTTGAAAATTTAAAGTAAAAAAACATTTGAGTCAGAAATTCGAACATTACTCATCAATATTTATGATTTAACATTATTATATAAAAGATTTGACTTTCACCAGCTCATGACCTTACTAAAATCAAGAAATTATAATTTTAAACCCAATGGTTGTGTGCTCGATCTCCATTAGTTGTATAAATAATTAAATTATATTCATTTCTCCACCCTGGCATAGTAAGGTTCCGAGTTATATACCACGCAACACACAATGTCTCAAAAATTTAATGGTCTACGGGGGAATGGTGGTGTCTTAACAATAGGTTATTAAAATGCAAATTAATAATTATAATTTCACTTACCTAGCCTCTGATGCGGTGGCAGTTTGCTAAAGAAGGGATGTTTGAGAGCCTCTCTCAACGTTATACGCTGTGACGGCTCGTACTCCAACATGCGTGTGATCAACTCAAATAACTGTCTGTGCTCTTCACTATTGCTCTGTAGGTACCTCTGTAATAAGTAGGATTAAAGATTTTAACAAATAATAAAGGTAAACGATATAAATATATAAATATCTATAAAATATATAAATATATATATATCAAATTGGTTCATTGTTTGATATTTCTATAAAAAGCAGAAAGTGGAGAAAATTATAACTTTTTTACTAATATATTTGTGTAAATAAGACAATAAATGATAAATAAGTATAAGGGAAACTTACCAAAAGAGGTTTGCAATTTTCTCTAACATATCGGCCGGCCGATGATTTCTCGTCCCAGTCTAATTTGCCGTGGTAGAAATATTTTGTCCTCGTTTTTCGCGCCATTCTAGAAGTCAAAGTCTTATTATAATAATGATTTAATCATACCACATATATAAAGTTTTAAGTTTTTCAAATTAATTTTGCTATTAAACCGAACAAAAGTACCATGTAATATTGTAAATAAAAAATGAATTATTTTGCATAAAAAGAAAAAAAAAGCATTATAGACAATAATTTGGATTCTTATATTTTTTAAGGTCATGGTATTCTAAGAAGTTTCTTCTCTTATCTGTACATTTTTTATTATGATAGATTGATTATTCTTAGTCAATAGGAAGTAACACTATTTGAAAAATATATAACTGTAAGACTTTCCAATATTTTCTAGTTAATAACTAGTTTACAAGCGCTGCATTGACATTCCGCCACAAAACACGCAATATCTCGAATAATTACGGATTATTACTTACGGACGGACGGTACTTAAGTAACAAAACCTCTTAGCATTGGCGTTCCTCTATATACAGTGAATCTAAAAAAATCTACAAAACAACTTGTTACCAGCTCCAAATAAAAGTAAACACTACCTGTAGGGTATCGGTCCCAGGATGCGCTCCATCATGGCGAGGTGCTCGCGGTTGTCGTGCGTTTGGAACAGCGTGATGCCGAGGTGCAGCTCGAACATGATGCAGCCTATAGACCACACGTCACAGGGCTGCGACCAGCCAAGCTCTGGAAATTTTTAAACAATATTGTATACTTCAAAATTCTTACTAAAATTATATAGCGATTGGTTTAATAAAAAAAAAACAATATTAATCACTCTTTTTTAATATATTATAAACCGCAAAATCATACTTATTATATTATGGTGCATGGTAAAACTCTAATTGAGTTTATGATTGCACCTTGCATTTGTAATCTCTCTATTAAGCCTACTATTTAAATAAATAAAAATTAAATTGCAAATTGCAATATATTTCAATATAAAATGCTTCTAAAATCATTTAAATAATACTTAGTGTAATATAGAAAACACTAAATAAATAAATTACACTTGTCTTCTATAAATATACCATGAACTGTTAAATCATAAAAGAAAAAATAAATACCCTATTCACATTCTAGATCATCATGTTTCTATTTCATTAAATAGTACATATTTAAAAGAAAAGAAGTGAATTTCGTATTCAAAATATAAATTATATTTAAGAATTAGGAAGACATTTACAAAAGCTATAAATTTGAACAAGGTCAAAGAGAAGTAAATTTTAACACACATATTGAAGGTTAAATTTATTATGGATTATATAAACATTGCTTTGATCGTCCAAAAACGAGTTTAAAGACAGATTTAAAAAGAATAAGATAAAATATGTATTACTTATTCACTTAATTGAAGTTATATATAATAATCCCTAATAAATTAGATAAATAAAAAAAGTGGAGAATGGATTGATATATACTAGTTTTCTTCAGACTTACTGGCTATATGTGGGATACAGAATTAAGTAAAATAATAATAATAACAGTTGGAATATTAAATGTAATAATTAGTTGTCTTTTTGTATTGATAAAGATAATCTGCTTATAATTTTATAATGTGCAATATACTGATTGAATGAGGTCAACAACATAGGTCAATGTCGAGTAGATTGATAACGACATATACAATGAACGTATCATATTTATTAGTTTTTCTTTATCACATACTGAAATAAATATTTTGTATGGACACGTGTTAACTACAAGTGACAAGACTTTTCCATAAAAAAAATATTATAAAAGTTAGTGTGGTTCCAGTTATCTTACCTTATAAAATATGTCATATGCCAAACACACCTTTCAGTTATTTCATTGAACCACAAAATTAAACTGAACTGAAGTAACCAAATATATATTTTTAAATACATACCTAATATGACCTCTGGTGCTCTGTAATGTCTCGTTGAGACAATTGTGCTGTGATGTTCGTGGTCGAAGGTGGCGCTGCCGAAGTCTATGAGACGAACGTCGCTACGTTTCACCCGTCTCAAGTCATGTGTCTATTAAGTAGATAAAAAACACAGTACGATATTAGTATTATAAGTGAAATTTTTAAGGACGGATATAATATAACAATAAAGGTTAAACAGGCAAACCCGCGCTTCAGTAGCTGGGCTTAAATAGTATATATTTTTTTCTTTTTAATAATATTAGCTTCGGTTAACAACATAATGCTATTTTGAATTATGGTAGACAAAATCGAAAAAAAGGGGATACAATACAAAAAATAGGTTAGTAGTAACTTAGTTAGCACATTGTCCAACTGAAAATGTGACATTTGTGGGTTCGATTACCGATTGGGTGAATGAATAATTACCTAGTTTCCCTGCACATACAATTATACTATATACAGTATTGAGCATGACAGCAGGAAATTAAAAAAAATAACAAAACCTACCTTCTTAGACCTATTATAAACACTGAGCACTTCAGACTCGCTGTCCACAAACAATATATTCTCGGGCTTGAGGTCCGTGTGGGTCAGCTTGTTGTCGTGCAGGAAGAGCACGCTGTATATGAGCTGGTAGGATATGTGCCGCACTTGCTCTAACGGGTACGGCTGGTAGTTATTGTCTTTCTGTAATTACAAATATATTATTTATTATGCTATTATGATTAAATATGTTGTGTGACTGTAAACACGACAGGATATACGGTCGGATATACCTAGTTCAGAAAAAGAAATATTTCATATTTTCATTTTCTCACTTTGGTAACAAGACATAGCGCGGTATTGAATTTCGCACACAATACTCAATGTCGCCAGAATTCGAAGGTTAGTGGGAAACAAGGAATTGTCTTAACATTATGCTATGTGCTGCATACAGCGTGAAAATAAAAAAAAAAGATATTTGATATGATAAAAAAAAATCTTATGTATAGATATATAATTTTTCAATATGAATATTTCTATAACAATTGCATTCAACAGGAAAAACTCAATAGGAAGGACTGCGATCGATTTCTTTGCCAATACAGTAAAAAATAATAAGAAATCAAGCTTAATTTATGTTCATTGTGACACTCCTGTCCCGGACCCCATGTGTTGGACCCTGCATAACAGTGCCTCAATTGTAAGTTCAATTGATAACGGATAGGCTAAACGCGGCATTGAGATCATCCAAGGTGGTAAAAAGTAAAATAGGGAACATGTGCCTTCACATTAGATTCTCATTAATTGCCAGAAATGCATTAATTTAAAAAAAAAGTAAATATTTGACCAAAGCTGATAAATAAAAACAGTCATATCCGTTATAAACGAGGACAAGTGTTTGTACTTGAACAATAATCGCGTTCATTCTGTTATAACATGTATTGCAATAATTTGTTTGATCTGTAATTCAATTGTTATTCTTATCTTAACATTTTGTGTTTATAAATGTATATAGACACATTAATTTTGTGTGCTTTAAGATCATTTTCACTATCTTGTAATTATAATTTTAGAAATAACCGCTAATATGTTATGTGAATAACTGCAGCATAAAATATTAATTTATTATTTTTACAGTGAAATATGTTAATATCAAGTAGTAAAAAGAGAAAGTCTGAAAACTTTCACAAAACAATTATAATTAAATAATTTAAATTAAATATTCATATATAAAATTTTAATACTTATAACTATATAACATATATGCTTAATGAAACTAGTTAAAAAGAATTATTTTATGAAAAATATTCAGAAAGAAAATTATGTAAACATATATGTTCCTTATAATAATTATATATTTAACGGAAACATAAAATGCGTAGAGCAAAATTGAGTCAGTAAGTAATATTTAACATGTTTATTATGACAGTGTTACTCACCAGGAAGTCGAATACACTTTGTCCAAGCATTTCAAATGCGATGCACATGTGTCCGTGGTACTCGAACCAGTCTAACATCTTAACACATAAACTGAAAAAAGAGAAAATTACTTGTTAGCCAATCGTTGTTACTGATTTGTAACTTGTCTTGTTTTAATACTAGAGAGATTCATGTTTTTTCCTTAAAAGGTTATACGATTTAATAAATAACAGTGAAAGTTAAAAACGTCAACATAAAACATCAACCAGTAAAAAGGGATATGAAGTCAACATTTTAAGAATATAATTGTAATAAGACTGATATATAAAAAATCCAAAATGTACGTTTTCTCTGTTTTCTATATTTTAATATTATATAAAATAGATGCATATAATATATTTTTTTCTCCTAAGGTTTGGATTTAGTGTGGTATTTTAGTGTTTTGGTTGACATCGTCGTCTGGCGCGCCGCCAATGGACAAGGTCAGATACTAGCGTCTAATAACAGCGACGGAATTATCAACTCTGCATATTATAATTCGATACATTTCTCTTTATTGTGGCGTGTAGACATTGTTAAATAGATATTGGGTGTGCTATAAAACAGATTTATGTATACATTTTGACATTTGAAGTTAACATTAATGTAAATAAAAACTAATTCACAGTATTCTCAAATAATAAATTGCTTATATTTATTTATAAAATAAATAAATAGTCATGTCACAAATTATTAATTCCGTCCTGTCCGGTCGAGGCGCAGAGACACAACTGCTATTGTAAACGTGATCGTTATGGGTTCAATTCCTATTCGGGGAATCAATTAGTTAATTTTTATTTTCTCGCTCTGGTAACGAAGCACATCGCGGCGTTGATGTCCGCCAATTAACACACAAAATATTAGCATTTGGCGAAAAGTTTGCAACGATGTGTATTAACACTAGGTACACAGGTTTCCACTGGTTACCCTACTATGTGCTGGATACTGAGGGATTCAACGTGAAACTAAAAAAAAAGATTACTCACTTTTTACAATCTGGGTCAATATCAGCTAACTTTTCTAAAACATTAATTTCTAGTTTTGCAGCCTCTCTGTACTTCTCAACATTTTTTATTATCTTCAGAGCCATTCTGTGCTCCCTGAAATTCATAAAAGAATATTTAGGACGTTTTACATCAGGCTATAATTATTTATTTGACACGACGCTGGCAACCGAATGGCCGGTAGAGGCTAATATAAACAAATGAAAATAGCATTACATTAATCAATATGGAATGCTAGACAATGTAACTAGGCAGTTTACGAAAATAGGAAAAAAATAAACAAAAATCAACTAATAAATAAAAAAAAATACGACGGTCATATGTGCACTTTTTATATTCTTATTGCAAAATAATAAATAATCGAATTGTAATTTAACCAAAGTAAATTGTAGTAATTAAAAAAAATATTTATATTTATAAAAAAATATTACTTTATTCAATAATAAATTTTGCCTATCACTACTTTACTAATGACACGAGACTGCAATAACGATGACATTAGTAGGAAAGAAACTAATGGCTGTCTAGAAAATTCCTAAGAACAAAAAACTATTTACGCAACTACACAATTATACACTAATATTTCTATAAAAAAGAAACAAAATAGCTATAGTAGATGATATTTACGGAAATTAACTTGACGACGAAAGCGTTGTAGGAAAACATTTGAAAACTTACATTTCCAAATCCTTCACCTCGACCACCTTGCCGAAGGTACCTTCACCGAGCGTCTCGATGATTTTGTCTGCAATAAACCAAGGCGTACCGATTAGTCATTCGAACTGTAAACAAAGTCATGATGGAATCCTCCGTTGGTTTTTTAGCTTGTACGACATTAATGCAATGAATGTATACAAGGAAGTACAGGAAATCGCACGAAGTCTTAAAAAACTAACGTTTCGTATATCCAACATGACTTTTCACAATGGTCCAAAATAGAAATGCTGCTGCCACTGTTATTTTAATAAATTAAAAATCACAAGAAAAAAAAAGAAAATTTAAAATCTTCAAAAGTCACTGCTAGGGTTTGCTAGTTGGTAGTGGCCAAAATTGTCACTTGAGTTTCTGTCGTCATTCTAAAACGACAATAAAGTGAATTGTTGTTTTTAAGTGGTGTTGTAAGATGTGTGTGTATGTAGTATGTAGGTCGCTGTGTGGTAAGTAATAAATATTAATATGTGTAATGTTGTGTTTGATTCAAGTGTTAAAGGTATGGTGTGGACACGAACATCTCGCTCCCATGACATATCCGGGCCAGTACAGCAGGTGTCCGTCCTTGTCGTCCTTGACGGAGGAGCGTGCCCGGGAGCTCTGCACGGCCGCGCCAGGTCCGCCACGCCGCCGCCGCGCCGCGCCACACGCCACACCACGCACGCCACGCACGCCACGCCAGCCAAAGCGGAGAGCGCCACGATCGCCACGACCCGAGTAGTGTTGTACCCAACAATCAGACAATGGAACGGTTGCCCGTCAGACAAGCGACAATTGGTATGGTGTGTCGTACATGCTGTTAGAGGGCGGACGGGGACGGAGTGCGACGACTCGCCAGGGATGGGGGACGGGACCGGGACCGGGCTCGGGGTCAGAAACACACTCGGAAGCATCACTCGTCACATCACACATTCGCTTTACTTTCACTAAGCATCTTGCACACACTGGATATTAAAGGTAATAGTGTCCACCCGATATCAACTAAAACTAAAAATTATTCAATCTTACTAACACATTCATCGACAGGCTCGGGACTGTCTTTTAATTTTCTGTTCGAAAATATCTTTACGCAAAAGAAAGACATATTACACTGTAAAGCACGCGTAAAAAAATTCTTCACATGCACTATCATGGTATAAAACTTATACTTTGTTATAACTTATTTTTTCTTTGTCATAAATAGTATATACGGTCAGTTAGTATGCAAATAATAACCCTACTAAAATTTATGTTGTTCCTACCGTCTCAACGTTTTCTTTATTCGCTACCTTCAAATTTGTCAATAATTATATTTGTATAAAATACATGCATTGAAATGTGTTTGTAATGAATCGCTTCGACAAGAATTATTTTGTAATTTTTAAAAGAAAAATCAAATTCATGTTTAATTTTGAGGAGGTCTGTTCAATTATATCAAATTAATTTATAAAATTTACGGACCAGGTAAATGTTAGCGGCACACAGAGATGCAAGCAGTCAGTTAGCTTGTTGCTTACAGGCGGCGTGGCCGCGCGTCGCATGAGATGCCGTGGCCTCTGTGCGCGGTGGCGACTGCGCAGCTCAGGAGGCAGTGCCACTACGTCTCCGACACCAATAGGCTCCATTTTTTTGGCTACTTGAACATTTGATAATCCGTTAGCTTCTTTTTCAGTTATTCTGCCATACACTTCATCTAAATGCGCGTACTTCATTATAAGGCTTTGAATCTCTTTTCGGCGGGTTTCGCGTTCGGTAAGCACTCTGTCACCCACAGGAGTCTTATCGTCGTCTTCGTCACTGGACGGAAAATATATTTGTTTCTGTCTCCCGCTATCGTTAACAGGTGAAGATGCAGGTGTTCTCGTTGAATTTACTTTTGGATCTGTAGCTTTATGCACAGGCGGTGAGATTAAATCTCTAGCGCCTGACTGTAAGCTGATGTCAATAGGTCTTAATGATAATTTTCCACTACGTTTATCACTTCCACTTTTTTCTACTCTTAGTGATCTCCTATAATGTTTGCGATATATGCTGTCTCTATCTTTTCCATACTGGGGTCGTTCTTTGGAAGATACGTCATATCCATTTTTAATTTCGTTTTTATCACTTTGTTTATGACTAGATGATAAACGACGATCTGTTGTGTTCCGGAAAGGAGTTTTATCTCTTGTTTTCTCGTGTGAGTAGTTATTTCTTTTAAAAGAATTCTCACCAAAAACAGCCGTCGTGAAACTTCGCATTAAACCTCGTGAAAATGAAGAGGGTTCTGGTTCTAATGTTTTGTCACGATCTTCTTTTTCTTTTCTAGCTTTCTCTTTTTTCTGTACTGCAAGTCTATCTAAAACGGATGAATATTTATCTTCTAGGCGGCTGCGCGTACTGCCCAATATAATTGTGCTATCCATATTATTATTATTAGGTTCTTTAAGATTATAACGCTTAGTGAACGGTGATGATTTATTATCTTTCTTTTGAGCTCTTCGGAATGAGTCATTGCGAGTGAGAGCACTAATGCTTGGGTTTGAATGTACAGGTGACTGTTCCACTCTACTCTTTGGCATGTTTAAGTAACTCGAGTAGGCTCGCTCATCCCCGAACTTTTTTGCAGACGGTGTGAAACTGGACACAAACGGCTTTAATGGCGATATATTTCTGTTGTTATCGTATCGCCGAGCATTTGTAATTGAAGAGTTTTTGCCGGAAAGAATTTTGTCGTCATAGCGACTTCGAACAGTGGTTAATTTGGGGTCAATTATGTGATCACCTTTTTCTGATGGTCCTCGACGGGTTAAGCGATTTATGATGCTGGAATATCCATCTGATAATAGCTGTGTAACACTAGTAGTGGACGATCGCGTGTACCGTTGACGAGGGTTCGTTGTTCCACTTCCACTTGTACCTATACTGGCCATGATTCTCAATTTCCAGAAAAAAAACTATCTTCAAATATACATCACACAACAATTTGCAGAAATCATTTTTTCACATGTAAATATTTACAGTACATTTTTTCATACGGGATTATATCTTATAACTTGAAGAACACAAGAAAATCTTGCTAGCGAATCGAGAGTAGGTCTTAGCACTGGGGGATTTCAGAAAGATTACTAGCACAACCGAGTGCGGCCGTCAGTGCCAAGTAATGGCCGCAGACTAAAAATATCAGCAACCCGTGGGAGCGCCCTCCCGCGCACTCTGAGGTGTTGCCGCACGCGCATTTTCGTCGCATTACGCTTTCTTTGCTAATAGGGTCCCTAATACCCTTTTTAAATACAAATTATTTTTGTATCCTCTTGATATATGCATGACTTTAATTTTATGTCTTTGTATTCGGAAGTCAAAATAACAATGTGGTGAATATCAAATTTATTTTAATTCAAAATAATATTATAGGTCCACATTCATCTCTTCTATGGACTACAATTAAACACAGCACTTTTCTTTGGCGATGGCAGTGAGATGAGGAGCCAAGACAGCTCTGTCAATAAGCGGTCACTAATTGGGTCAGTAGAGCGAGTATGAAACTGAACAATACCGTTTGTTCACGTGCGCAATCCATGAGCCATAGTTGAGCGAGAGTATATAACAATTTCTTCTCAAGATGAGTCGAAGGGTCAAGCTTTATCAGTTTTTTATTTGTAATCAATACTAATTATCCGAGCCGAGTCGGCCATTATCTTACATTTTTAACAGGCTTGGGTGAAATCAGATGCAATTCTAAAAACATGTGAGGCGTGTCTGATTTGTAACACGAATACTTCTCATGCCGCTTCAGGCAAATGAATTGTAAGCATAATTATGAATATTTTCGCATTATAAGCATTAACAAATAATTTTAATAATTTAATAAATAAAGGATATAGCAGTAGTCATTATGTCAGAGCACAATCTATACCTATGCCGGAATACGTCCGTTATACTTTGATTTAACGGAAGAGCTGCAAGTATCGTACATTCTTGATATGTTATTATTGAGCGTCCATTACGAGGCGGGTTGCATGTTACTTTCACCACTAAGTATTTTTGTGGCAGATTCCATTAATATTTGTAAATACCAAGCCAATAATAGCTTGAATACCGATCAATATTTTCGTTACAAAATAAATACCTTAGGTAATACCCTCACAACAATGATTTAAGCAGACTTGCATTACAGAAAGCATGTATTTTGCACAAATATTTTAGATAACCTCAAAATACCGTACCTGAGAAAAAGATTCAAGATTTTCAGAAATGACATAGCAGACACACTGACAGATGATTTCAGCGAAATTATTCAAAATGATCTTAAAGTGAAAATTAAATATTTTATACATAAAATAAAAAATACTAATAAGTAACAGTAACACAGATAACATCGATTTATCGGCACTTATGCAAAAACTTAAACGGGCATACATTATTAATAGTCAATTATTTATTAACCAACTTTTATCTTGTAACGTACGAAGTCAGAGTTATTTGATCCGACAAGCTTACATCATATTTGAAGTCTATTTTACTTGGCCAACCGAGAATTAAATGGGGCGCAGGTAAAAACATCTTTGCTATGATTGGTCCCCTACTGTAGTAAGATTGGTGGGATACTCCAAATAATAATAACGCAAGACTAACGTATTCTCATTCCACATTGTAATAATACTTAAAATAAAATATAAGAATCTAAAAAATTTTGTAATAATAAAATGTAAATAAAGCGTTTAAACATGTCTAGCAACGAATATAATACATGGAGAACACAATATTCTATATAGAATTTTAGTCAATAGCAATACCGTTATCTCGTTTCTACTATCAGACATTAATCCTGCCGTAAAACAATAACATAACACTAACCTTGCCCGCAATTTTACTACACGCATCGTCCACATCGAAGAGGACCTCAGCTGCAACGGTGAGCAGCTTCACAATGTCGTGCCACTTGCAGCCGTGGTCCTTGAGGAACCGTTTGTAAAGCTCATAAAAAGAGGCGAGCCGAAGCGGAACATGGATCCGATCATTTTTCACTACAATTTCTGTCATTTTAACAATATTCTCACTGTTAGACGAAACGCGTAATGGACCGATCACAAGGGGCGGCAACTACCCAGTCGCCCGCTTGAATCACAACTGTGCCGCGAAACTGAACCAATAACGAGCGAATGCGCCTCGTTTACTTCAATGAGCGTCGCGTGTAAAAAACTGTATTGCAATATATTTTTTTATGGTAATAGATAGGAATGTTTATAAATGCACCGATGTTCGTATCTATCGACGTCTACGCGTAAACTGAGTCGTAGTCGCATACCAATTAAAAGACGGCAAGCGCTAATGGAGCAGACAATTTGTGGAAGCTTTCGGTTGAAACAGGATATAACCGCGTATAAACAATCCGCTATACCTCGTATTATACTTAATTTTGATCTAAATTAAATGAGTCATTATATTCAATATATTCTAATGAATCATCAGCAAATAATTCGTATTCGGAAAAAATATTTTTTATAAATATTACGTATTTAAAAAAGGTTGATTTTTTTTTATTAATGAACAATAAATATTTCAGATTAAATGTTATCACATTATCCATATAAAAGATGTATAGGCGAGACATAAATTGCGTAATAGTTCAATTACATGACCCCAAGACAAGACAAAATAGTAGTAAGGTCTGACATCCGTCTATCGGGAGCGACCTACGTGATCACCGAGTGCGAGTGCCAGAACAGAATGTTACCGACCGACTAATTATAGTATTGATAAGCTGAGTACAAACAAAATACATTTTTTGAATCTTTCAATGTTATTTATAGAATTGGGGTCGTTAGTACTTTTTTCAATTTAGCACTAGCATAAACTGAAGTAGTTTATGCTTAAAAATAAACAGTTCCTGGACGTTGGCAGCAATATGAGTATTTATTTAAAAATTGTTAGGAAGTTGAACGATTTATTGAAAAAATATATAAAACGATACATTTTTACATCTACAATTAGTCGTACAGAAATGATGAATTAAAATATAATTAATTACTTTGAAAGGGATTCAATTCCGAAATAATTATGTGTTGTTGGGCACGTCCTTATCCCGCCTCGACTACATAATAATATCCACACATTTGGCCTACATTTTACCAAACTTAGTCATAAGAGGAAAATCATGGCTTGTAAAAAAATGTAAACAGAATTTAAAATTCTTATATTGGAAAGATATGGCAATATTCTATCTAAAGACAATCACAAACATTAGTTTAAAAATGTTGTAATAATTAAAAATAATAAAAGGAAAATGTAACATTTTCTTTACCATGAAAAATAAAAATGTTTTTGTATTGTTTCATCGTACTACAGCTCGGAATCAAGTTTCTGAATCATACCGACTCTGGCTTAAACTAGCGGTTACAAGTTTCAATTTAAGGATTTCACCGAGTAATACAAAACAATTAAAGAGTACGCGTGCAGTTACATTAGACTTCGTTTAAAATATTTGTGTAATCATAATGACAAAATTTGACCACACACATTTTGATTATTTGCAAATATAAATTCACTCATTTATAATATAACAAGATTGATTTTCAAAAAAGATAGACAAGCATTTATGTAATTTGACATAAAAAATTTTTTATAAAAGATAAAGGTTGTAAATGTATATAAAATTAGGAATCTCATGGACGCTGCGGCGATCCTCGATCGAGTGGGCGGCGCGTGCGCCGGACAATTATTATCAAAACAGCGTATCGCGCCTAGGTGAAGGTGATGCGAGCTATTTCTGCATCAGCGGTTCATACGTTAGTTTGGACTACTGACGCCATCTACCGAACGCTATTGGTTACGTTTAGCTATTGCCAGCTGCTGTGCTATTTTCGTCGTTTATTCGTCTGATATTGTTTATTGTACATGAGTTAATAAAATTGCGTTTTATTTAAATATAAATAGTTATATATCGCATTTTATTAATTAAACAATAATCGAGTTTAATATTTTAAAATATCATTTATTAAATGATAAATTATGTGACTAAAATTGATTCATTTCATATTATATAATTGTAATATAATTTATTTTCAAATTGAAGTGTTTATAATCACATTATAAAACGTTTATACGGTGGCCCCATGACCTAATAATACAATTTAAAATAGATACGTAATGTTCTCTATATAATAATATGTGTACCGACATTGCGATGAGTAGATGATTATCAGAACTAGGAGTTGGAGTTTTTTCCCTTTCCTTTTTTAAGCTATATTATAATATTAAACTAGATGTAGCACACAGTGTTAAAATATAGAATTAATAAGCTGACCTCCACTTCTTTTGCTTGTTTATCAGGTTTTAACTGCGATGACTGTAAATGTTGAGAGGGTCCCGGTGGTGGCACATAAGAACACGATGGTTGCGGTTCCGCTGCAGATTTAGTTGCAGTAACTGCATTCTTCGTGGGAGGCACATTCTTATCTTGGTCTTCTGTTTCCCCTTGATCTTCTCCATTGTTGATAAGGATGTGGGGTATTTCTTGCGCCGTTTTTGTTACATGTTTGTCAACCGGAGTTTTGGCTAACCATGCTGGCGGGACGGCCGGTGGTTGTGGGTGTTGTGTCCGAATTTTTGGAGTTTTCACTATATCGACATTATTTACCGAGTGTATTACAGGCGTAGATTTCGACGTTTCCGATATTTTAACTATACTTTGTGGTATATGTACACTTTTACTAGTATTATCACTGATTAGAACTGTTTCCACATTTTCATTATTAACACTTTTATGTTCTGGTAAAGTTTGAGGCAGCGAAGGGATTTTAGAGGGTATTTGAACATTTGGAATGGAAGGTAACTGATTGAGAGGTAGATTCTTCGACGAATCAGGAGCTTCTAATGTACATGGTCCATTACAACTATTTTTATTTACACAAGTTACTGGTTGAATATCATCAAGCCTATTGTCGCCGGTCGGAGATGGCTCTTCTTTACTCTGTGAAAAGTCAGTGCTATCACAACAAGAAAGTTCATCTAAACTTTGAGCTACATCGAGCGCAGACGCTTCATGATAATCGGTTGAACATGGAGATGTATCTTCACTTGTATCGTCAGCACCGCTGGGTCTAGGTGAACTTTTACTACTTGGTATGAACGCCAAACTAGAGGTGACATCATTTGAAATATCTGCATTAAGAGATTCTTCACTCCGAGATGGTCCTCTTATGATAGCGGATTCTGTAACAATCGTCTTCTCCTCATTTATGAAAAGATCATTTGTTATTGGAGTTGATGGGGGACTTGCATGTTGTATATTATTTTTGATGCAATCGTCTTTACTATCAATAATACTTTCCAAATTTTCCTCTAATTTTGTTTCCATTTCTATTTTCTCTTCCTCGTCAATGCAAGGTTCACGTATTGTCACTTGATCTACTGTCGGAAGACTCATATATTGTGGCATTGCATACTCTAAATCACTCAATCGCATATATTGTACGCCCTCTTCTGTAGGTATTTCGAACTGTGGTGAGTAGTATTCAAATGCTGTATTAATATTTCCATATGCTGACCACGGATCATTAGGTGGTATTAGAGGAAGACCATCATAATGTAATCCCGGATTATTATTTTGGTTAATAATATCTGTTTTGTAATCCCACGTTGGAACAAACGAATCTTCAAAAGCTAAGTAACTCTCAGGTAACATGATCATGTTGTCATTATAATCACTAGATGTTAAAGCATAAGAACCATCATAAAAAGGGTTGTTTAAAACCAGAGGTGGGGGTTGCAAGGGTTGTACTTCTATTTCAGCTTCAACAACAAGTCCATATTTTGATAAATCGGGTTCAGATCTACGATATCTAAATACATAATCATCTAATTCGCAGTCATAATTTGTCACATATATATCTGATATATCGAAGCTTCGTGTTCGCCGTAGCATACTATAATTTTCACATTTTTCATCACCAGTGGGGCATTCATCATATACATGTTTCTGTGCTTGTTCACAAAATTGTTCATCATATGAAGGCACACCCACGTTGTTTATTTCACATAAGTCATCCGCATCGTTGGTTTGGTCAAGGACAACATCAAATGCAGTGTTGGGCGCGATGTAATTTATTGCAGTGGCACTAGGCACCAAGACTACTCGCGGTAAAGAAGGCGGAGGGCCACAAAACAGCAAGTTGTTTGGAGGTGGACGCGGAGGTTGGGCAGCCATGGCGCGCACTGGCCGCCCGCAGCGCGGACGACTAGAATTTCAGTGCGAAGACGCGTTGGGCGGCCGGCTGAGCTTTGCGACTGACTGAAGGCGTACCGAGTGACGAAGGCGAACACAAATAGAACGGGCGCAAGCGCGAAGAGGTTGCCGTCTCTCGCGCGCGTCTCCACGGACGAAGGCGCATGCGCAAGCGCAACCGCATGCCAAACCAGTCCCGCATGTTTGCTACAGGAACAGTGACTTTCCTACGTTTTGTGTTCAATATTTTACCTAAAATTAACGTTTCGCTAATATTCAGTTTTATTCAGATTTTCGGGTGAACACTTATATCGGATAAATGATGGAGCGTTGGGTTTAAAATCATATACATAATCCTTTCATACATCCGCATAAATAAATAAATTAGAAACGGTGAGACTCACCTGTTCAGGAGGTGAACGTGGTGAAGACTCGTCGCGATGATGTCTTCTGCGTCGATGTGACGTAGGCGAACGCCGATGATGAGATCGTTTAGATCGATCATTTCGCCGCCTCCACGAGTGCTCCGAGCTGCGAAATCAGCGATCAGTAGGCTATAGGGTTAGTGGTCGGGAACAGCGGCAATAATGTTCAGTATATAAAGAAATGTTATGGTGAGGTTTTAGTGTCAAGGAGCTATTGTTACTAACGTAGGAGATCGTTCCGCATAAGCTGAGTGTGGACCAATTAATTGGCTGAGGCTGTCAGGCGCTGGCAAACAACAAGCGCGCAGCAGCGCCCTGACCACAGCCCAACGTTGTCGCCCCGTGCCTATACCTTTAATTTGTGAATTTCATAGAAACACTAACAAAAGTACTTTAAAGGTTAATTTACTATTTGCTTAAATAAGCTTTTGAATAATCTTAATTACAAAAGTTTGACCAATAAATCATTTATAAATTGTATATTACAGTGCAGTTTTGTAACAGTGAAAATTCACGAAAAGATGGACATAGTGACAGAGCTGGTTGTGATGTCATCGCGGGGGACGACCCGACACGCGCTGCGTACGCGGAATGACTGCCGACACTCCGGCAGACGTCGCTCGCGCACCATAAACGAGCTAAAGTTAACGTTATGCAATCAGTATACTTATTGCTTTTTCACATTTTAACAATCAAAAAACACGTCTCTTGATATAATAGTTTTTATTAAGTATCCACTTTTTGCAACTCATTCGTTCTAAAATAAGACGTACAAATGTCATTAACGTAATTAAAGTCACACATAAGTTAAAGCTTGTTCTCTTCTTACCAACAAATTCGTGACCTTAATTGAAATAGGATTTTCTAACTCACAATTTATTTCTATCATCTTTTCCTGTATTAATAGATGCTATGTTTTTCGATTTACAGACGGCGTAAAGTTAGTCATGGTTGGATGACGTCTGTCTACAAGGCACAGATATAAGCGACTAAAGAAAAGATAGCTGTCCACATGTAAGTCCTAATAGCATTATTTACTGCGGTAATTGGTTTACGTGGGCCGGCAACGAGATAAATTCAATACGCTTAAAAACGTAAAAATGTATTCAAATGTAGAAAAAAGGGCAGTCGAACATAATACATAATGGAGACGTCATATTTATTATATATGGTTTTTATTTTGTTCGAATTATATTTAGAAATCGCTAAGCACAAATACAATAAAATAATTATGCGTATTATAATTTTTATTTGAACTTTTATAATGAAAAGTTTTCACTTTCAAGATATTTTGCATAATAATATCAACAGATACGACGTCCACATATGTACGAATATACATAAACATAAAGAAATACAAATTATAATAACATATCGCTTTTAACACCTGCAAGCACATATTAGCGTTGGCAGGTGGCCTCAGCTACCGTATGCGAGCGAGGGCACACGAGCGCGGCTGGGTCTGTCGGTGGCTGCGAAAGTCACTACTTCTACACGACGACAAGTTGAACTTGAACATCTCGCGGACCTTGTGCGCTCTTGTGTTACATAAACGACAAATAAATATTTATATAAACATTTCTATTTAAAAGAAGCATACACTAGCGGTAAATTATGTTTTAATGTTTGATATGATATATTTCATTATTTTATTATATTAATATAATTTTAATATTGATTATATATTAATTGTATTGACGGTTACAACAATAACACGGAAAATCCAAATAACTAAACACTTTATCGTACAACGAACAGGCAAAGTACGTAAATAATTGAATTACATACTATATTTTCGGACCTTGGGAAGTCCAATTAAAATTAAAATAAACGTAAAATTAATTCATTGTATATAGAACAAGTACGTAATAGATATACATACTAGCGTGTTACCTTATTATATTACAAAATATTATTAATATTTCGTATATAATATAGCATCGTTAATAGCTAACAATCTAATAATTAATAATATCACTATTATTTCGACGATTTCAATTTAAATCCTTCGTAATAAATGAGTAATGATGTTTTATCAGTAGTTTAACTAATAGGCCAAGAAGAAGCTAAGGTGTCGATGTTTAACAAAGGCAAGCACGTCACACGATTCAACGATGACAAACACCGGAACATTCACTTTCGATGGACATCAGTGATATTACAATTCAAATGGTGGTTAGTTTCTAGAATATAGCAGCTAAAATACGTTTCAAAACGAAAATGTAAATTTAACTAAGTTTTTGTACGATAATTTAAATTCAATTTACGTATAAAACAACTATGCTACGAATATATTTTTGATTTTATTTTAGCGGATGTGTACGTGAAGGTTGTGGTTTTTAAATGGCACTCGACAGTCATATTATTTTAGTTGAAATAGACGTTAAAAAATTTTAAAGCATACCTAGGCGTGTTCCGACGATGGTTAAAAATTCTGAGTTAATATTTTGATCTTCATTTGAATCAAGTGTATTATTACCAAATTATTTAATGTTACATCTGTATATTAGGCGAATTAAGTGAATTTTTATTATGGGTTCGCGCGGTGTCCCTTACTCAGCAAACTAACCAGAGGGAATCTAGTGTTGAATCACTGCTTCTCATTTTCCGCCGAATTCTATAGAAGTTCTAATTGCATGTTGAGTGGCGGAACTCGACGCCGCGCTTTGCCTCGACACCATAGCGAAGAAATGAAAATATTATATATTTAATTTTCTCAAATGGCGATAAACCTACAATTAGTCGCGTTTACAGTAACACACTTGTGCCTCTGCGCTACGACTGTCCTCAAAGCCAAATATTTAACAGTTTGTTTTTGCCAAACATTTGGGAGTCAATTAATATACCAACGTGTCGACATCGAGAAGAAAAACTGCATTTAAACATTTTATGCCCAATATTTTAACGTCGATATGTAACAATTATATAAACGACTTGTTTACGGATTAAGTTTACATTCGAAAGTAGAACTCGCTAATTAACATTAACATTAATATCGATAATTAAATTAATTTGGACAAAACTAGGAACGGCGTGGTCAATGTACAAACTAATACGGTATTCGTACAACGGTTCTTTATTTAGCTACTCTTAACACGTGTATCGGATTGAATCATCTTGTTTCTATTTACAGTGGCTCTGATATTTCCTGATGTTGTAACAGTTTGCATATAATTATTATAACTGAATTTTATCTCGAGTTCCTGGCGGAAAGTGAGGAACGGAGTGTTTTAACACTAGGTTCCCTATCCTACCTTGCTATGCGTGATACAGAGTGAAGCTGATTTGATTTGATTTCCTGAGTTACTAATGAAACGCTTTAATTGTTTTTAACAAACATTTTAAAAAATATTTAAATATTTTGTATTTTAAATTCCTAGAGGTCAGCGAGGTCTTGCTTGTTGCGATGAGAATGGAACGCTTTTGGCACAATGACCATAATCGATCGGAGTCAGTGCAGTGCGGGCTATTGCGAAATTGAAAGCCACGGTCTTCAATGCGAAACGAACTGGTCAAGGATTCTTAGCGTAAACAATTATATTAATTTACTAGTTATAAAAAAATGTACTGTAAAATGTACACGTACGATTTTTTGCTAGTTTTGTAAGTTTTTCTTATACGGGAGAGCATTTCAAACTTCAAACATTTATTACTGTGGACTGTACGTACCATAAGGCTTTATTATCTTACATTAATTTATTATAAATATTATAGAGACGTTGAAAAATATGCAGGCCACTTGAGCGGCAGGTAACTTGACAAGGCCACGCCGGATGAGCGATTACTATGAACCGTGTCAACACTGCACAGCCGCGACTAATCGCCGCCCGCGCGCTCGGGTCAATGACAAGAGTAGCTTTCTCATTACAACGAAAAAAAAACCACTGAATAAATTTAACATTTTCAATTTCAATCTTCAATTACCATAACAATATTATTAAATGAATCAACAATCAAGTATTAAATTGTACTTAGACGAACACCGTTCCGTAAATAGAATATATTACCTAAAGCAGGATAAAAAGATTGAGCGTCTCACGATCACCAGCTTGTCGCTTCGTCCAAGTTAAAACTGACAAGTGGGGTTAGGTTGGTGCAGCCGACTGCGGGACAGACTGGCTCCGGTACTGTTACATCAGCAAAACAGATCTGGCGTGGCGGGCAACACGGCGCGCACGCGTACAGCAGCGCGCAGCGGGCGGCGGGACGCGGGACCAGTCCGCAGCGAAAGTTGATCACGCTGCGTAACTACCGACAACGTCTGACATTCGACGGATGTACGCGGAGTGACAGCTAATGCTACCGCTCTTGTTGACACAAGCGTACAGCGTACAGCGTACACCGACATCATGTAAACACTACGTAACACGTTTATCACGTTTGGTGAAAGTTATTACACACCGAGAATGATAAATGCACCGATATCCTACCTCATGTACGATTCGTGTAATCCATCTTTCAATACAAAAAAAATAGAAGGCAATTAGTGTTTTCTTTACATGAAAACCATTTCGTTAAATAACAAAATCATGACTTATGTTTGCCGACACGTAAGTTTCTTTTAGTGGAAGCAGTTGTTAGCATAGCTTGCTTTATTATCACAAAGTTGTGAAATCACTTTCCTTTTTCTATGGCATCGTTAACATAATATCTGTCACACAGTTTATATTCAAATGCGGGTGTATTATGTGACGAAATGTTTTCGAGTTTTACATAAGAAATGTTTATAAATGACATAAAAAAGAAAAGAGTAAAATGTTCTTAGTTGACAACAACATTTAAACACAAAAATAAATGACGTCATAAAGCTAACCAGGTTGACAAATCCTTTGCGAGTGTATAAACCAGGACGAGACCTTGAAACATTCACTAAAATGCTATCGAGACGAATCTTGTAAGTTATATAGTCAAGAGAGCGCCCACGGATATGTGAACGCTTGCTTATTATTGCTTTTTGAGCTATTCACGGTATATAATAAAGCCATCCAATACAAGAAAATGGTGACGAATTGTTGTTGTTATAAAAATATTATCCGCGAGCAACAATTATACGATATAAATAATGAAAGTCATAGATATATTAAAATTACTAATTATCATTAAAAAATAGACCTCCGTATTAAAAAATTGTATTTTTCATATATTTCGCAAAAAATATGCATGTAATGCGTGCAAGTGGTACTTAAATAGGAACAGGTATAGACATTTTACAAACCGAGTAGCTATGTATTTAAATATCATAATAACGTAGGTAAGTGCGACAGCGTAAGTAGATAGATGATAGGTTGCGTTGGTTTGCGAAACACGAGAGCAAATGCGCTTATATTGCACTCTAAACCAGTAGCCAAGTCGATGCACTCCAACTGCCGGCTATGAGCTCGGCAGGTTTCGCTTATTTTTTTTCTATTTACGTATCGACGAAGCTCAGCTTTAATGCTATTTTACTCGCTCTATACATATATATTAAGCTCCTTAACACATGAATACTATAAATATAGAGGAAAAGTGAGTAGGATATGTAATGGTTAGTATTATTTAAGGAACTGAAAATGTTACTGCATTTAGTACATACGATACGCTCCACTCGTGTTCGCGCATACTCTTCTGGAATGCGGCGGACTTGGGCGTCCAGGAGTCGACGCCCAGGTACAAAGCTGGTAATTCTGCAACCTTCACTTCAAGCCTCTCTGCCAGTCTCTGATCTACGACGGACTTGGGGCCGCTGGTGAGCGGTCTTTGTGGCTCCTTACTGTAACCATTCAGCTTCTCTTTGCTGCAGGAGGTTACGCTTTTAGGACTTTCTGTGCTGAGCAATTTGCTCATAACGGTATCAGCTTTACCGTAACTCTTGAATTGCACCGATTCAGTCCCATTGGCTATTCGCGAATACTTTAAAGAATCATAACTCTCACCGTTTACACTACTGTATTCGACGCTGTTCAAGTTAATATCCCTGTCGATGCGTTTGGACGAGACATCGATTCCATTGCGTTTGTTAAAACGTTCATCCAAATTTTGTCTAAGAAAATTATTTTCAAAACTAGTTGTTTTCGATTTAGGAACATTATTAAGGTAATCATTATAGCTCGTGTCGTTATTGTGAAAACCTTTATCACAGTTCTTTTTGAGAGATTCTTGTATGTTTAAGCTATTTGCACTGCTATAATTCCCGTTAAGTCTTCCGTAGGTAAAACTAGCGGGTTGATTGTTATCGATTTTGTCTAATTTTTGTAAGCGTTCTAGATCTTTGTTTTCAAATTCGTTTCTGACGAGTGCAACTCGAGAGACCTCCTCTCCTTTTACATTAGATTTGTAGTGTGTTTTGTCTACAAAATCTGCAGCCGTTATGGCCGCCCTACTCTGTTCGTTAGGAACAGACCAGGTGTCGTGTTTCATCCTGTCACTACTTTTGGAAGACCAGGCCTTCGCCAGTGCGGCCTTAAGAGCCTCTCGTCTCTCATGCACGCTGACCCTCGGGTATTCGTGTATTGGAACGATGGCGGGCGCATACAACGTCGAGCGTGGCGTGGCTCGAGTTATGCGGAAACTTCTGAACTCCCTGTTGAACTCCGAATTTAGAGAATAAGCCGGTATTCTCGAAGTCACCATTTTGAGATCAAATTTTCCACTTGTTACAATTAATTTCGTTTATAATATTATTTACTTTAGCAACGAGATCACTGAACACATATCGGCTCTACCTGTAACGAGGCGCAACGGAAAATTAAAATGTGTTCGACGATGAAATAATGAATGGTTAAAGTTAACGGTGCCGCTGTAGGGGAAGCGTGACTGTCTCTGAGTGGTGTTATATTGTTTGTTTCAGTGTATTGTCATGTCAGGCTGTCGGGTGTGGGCCGCGACCTTCGCAGTGGGCGGCAGCGTGGCGGGACAACGCACTGGTCAACGAACCGCCCAGTTCGCCGCCCGCTCCTACTTGCATCTTGCATAATTGAAACTATGGACTATTCCTCCCGTATACGTCTATAAACCGTAATCAAAGAGTGTAAGATCAAGATAACATTAACAACACTAGCTAATCTTAATCACTGTATAAATATTGATAAGATTCTTTATTCGTTTATTAATTTGTAATGTGGAGCATTTATACCGTATAAGTGCAACAAGTGTCGCCTTGATAGCGTCCCTAATATGGCTAGTGGCGGGGCTGCCATATGGCCCACAAGCGAGACATCCTCGCATGTCCCGCTTCAGCTGTAAATATCTTACGAGATCAATATAAATATTTCTTTAACGAATGACCTACTAATACGTGGGAGTTAACAAAGTAAACTTTAAAATAAAATTAATTTTAAGTATTTATAGTCATAATTTTCAGTTAATAATTACGTATAAAACGTACTAATTACTTAGAAATATTTAATTTGAATGGATAGGAAACAATTAATTCTTGGGTGTGATACATCAATATCACGTCTATTATTAGGTTGCGATAACAACACAATATCTCATTTGTAAACGTAATTAACGTAATAAATAATGAAAAACAGCGAGTGTAACAAATATTTCATCGTCGAACACATTTCATTTCCGATCGAGTCGAGTGCACTTTACGAAAACTTCACTAAACTATCACTTAAAGAACACATACAACGCCTGCGACCGGTGGCGGTGGTCACACGTTCCGAGCCAGTAATTAAAACTTCAATTACAGATCGAAGTAAATCGAGAACATAAGTCGACTAGCAAGTCGAAGGAGAGCGGCCACCGGAAGCGAGTGCATATGTCGAGTGACAGCCGCGTCTCCATGTATGCATACCTTCTCGTAGCGCGCGCGAGAACTGCGTGCGGCGTGCGTGCACCGCTGCGACTGAGCGGACCACGGGCCCGGGAGGTAACGCACGAGGACCACCACCCCACCTCTCTCTTGCGGTCCGCCACTTGTGACTCTAACACGCAGCACTACGGCCGGTATCGCAGGAGCACTGACCTTCGCTGTCACGCCGCGGTAAGCCAGTTCGAGTGCCGCCTGCATCCTAAGCTATGCTCGCACAACCATCGCACCCTACTAAGTACTAACTAAACACTACGTCGCCCGTTTTGCGTCTTATTAGAAAACAAGTAGGTTATCATTATTTATTTACATAGGTATATATTTGAATTAGAAAATTATTTTATAATTTTAATATTATGTTAGAAACAAAGCATTTACATATGCATATGCTCCATACAATCTATAACAAAGGAAATTGTGCCGTAATAGTTATAAAAAAATATACTAAAATCTTTTAAAATCATACTTACCTTTATAATACGTAAGTGTAATATTAAACTATACAAACAATACCGAAAACCTCACCAAAACATTTCTTTAGAAGAACTCATACATATAGGTAAATACCTAGTTAGACGAGGGTCTTACCTGAAACAAATAAAAAAATACATTTAGTTTTACATGTAATTATACAATGTATTAAATGTATAGGAGTTCAATTAAAAAGAAATCATATAATTATTATGCGAGTCGGGCAAAGAAGGTCGATTTTGTTTCGAAACGCAACTGCATGTTAATATAATTTTATGTATCTGTGTCACTGTAAAAAATAATAATTTAGGTTCTCATACCATTTAAAGAAAAATAACAATTTATACATACAAAGTATACAAATATCATAAATAAAGACATCATAAATACTTTGGTAACTAAATTTCATGGTTTTACCACCACTACGATAGTATTATGACAAAACTATATTTTTCTTGAATTTTCCACCATATAAAGCGTGGAAAATGGAAAACATTTAAAAATTAACATTTGCCATTTCATATTATCTAAATGTCTAAATGTGCAGATTAGGTTTTTATAGAAAAATATTTAAAAGTTGACGTGTTCAGGAAAATGTTTTTAGGTTTTTCTTTTTAAACAATAATCATTTCCTGCGTACCAAGATTTAATTAAAAAACGCTATAAGAACCGACTTCCAAACTATTTTTTAAAAATCGGTTCACAATATAGAACCTCCTACTTTTTGGAAATGAAATCGGTTAAAAAATCCAATATTATCCTTTTCATAGTATAAAAGTGCAAATTAAGTTTTTATTGACAAATATTTAAAGGTCAACGTGTTGAGGAAAATATTTTAGGTTTATTCCTTTAAACAATAACCATTTACTTGGTAACCAAATACAAGTATTTTGATAATATCAATACTCATCATACAAGTTTTTAAAAATAATATGACTAAGCTCATCAATATCGAGAAGTGCTAAGTTCCTAAAAACGAGTGAAAGTTGAAAGTTAATACATAAAAACAATTCAAATTGATTGCCCGAGAGGACTGCGACATAAATAATGACTGCCTACGTTTTGTTACTGAGAAACAGAGATTTAAATTAATTCGGTCAAAGATTAACATGTCGATGGTTTCCCCTAAGTAAAGTATAGAAAGCGAAAAATAGCAAATGTTTTTTTAGCGCTGTTTTGAACTACTAAGAAGTGTAGTTTTCATGATTTTTCTCTAAATAGAAAAAAAAATTATTTATGAGTTTTATAACAATACAATAAATATTATGTAATCGATAACTACCCTTATTAGTAGTTTAACATAGTAATAAAAGAAAATTGCAATTTTTCACTTTCAATACTTATACCTAGGGAACGTCGATGTTCTCGGTCATAAACGAATGCGACACTCGTATTGTAAGCGTTTCTCGTTGTAACTTGATGGCACATATGAGTACGCGGCTGAACAAGATGTCATGAGTGCTTCTTCGATGTATATTGACGTTGTTGAAATAATGAAGGTTTTTATTTAATTTTTTATCAATCAGCAACTTTTTTTATTACTTTGCGAGCAAATGCTATTTGTTTATTATTACTTGGTAGAAAATAGGTTTACACAAGTTCAATTTTAGAAAAAGTTTGTACCATAAAATGAATGTATTGGAACATTACCATTTAATATAATATCTATTTTGTTATTGCTATTGTTTTTAACAACGCGTATATTGAAGAAATATATTAACAAAAAGTTATTATAGCTAAGTAGCTAGAGAAAAATTAAAAAGATTTATAACTGTCATTATACAATTAGTAGTGTCATTATATTATTTGTATATAAACGTTTGTAAATCACTGAAATCACTATCAAAAAGTCATATATTAAATATCGGCTATTTTTTAAATGATATTATAACAAAGATATTATTGCTGTTTCAATGGCGAAGTGTGTCACTGTCAATAATTACTCGCTTGACTGATTTTATACTTAGGGATACAAGCTCAGAATAACTTTTACCCAGTGGCGCTCCTACACCAGGATTATGTATATTCTAATATAGATATTACATACAGAGATACGTATACATATAATATATTGCACAGATACAACAGTTGATTATAAAAACGATGTAACTTGAGAATTAAGTTTTGTAAATGTACATTAGCTCGCCATTATGTTTAAAAACTTTTAGTGTTAAATATAAAATCAATAAATGTAA
Organism: Heliconius cydno galanthus; assembly: GCA_036379175.1. Taxonomy (NCBI): domain Eukaryota; kingdom Metazoa; phylum Arthropoda; class Insecta; order Lepidoptera; family Nymphalidae; genus Heliconius; species Heliconius cydno. Next base: position 464,953 of record JAKRZM010000803.1, on the reverse strand, counting down.
GTTTGTTATAAAATTATAAATATGCATTACCAAAATATTTATCTGGATAAACACATTTACGACGGAGGCAACTGCGTTATTCACCTTTTTACGAATTATCTACTTTTAATCGAACCTTCTTTGTTGTACAGAAATGTAGAATAACATATAGATGTAGATTTAATTTAAATAAATATGACGAGGTAGAAATATTACAAATAAAAAATATATTGCACAACATATCAATTAAATTATGAGAAATGACCTGCTTAACGTCTGATTCAGACGGACGGTACCTTTCCTTCGCGTAACCGTTAGAAGCTTTTCCGTTAGCTTTTCTTGCGCCAAAACGGCGAACGGAATTATTTATGCACACCTTAATGTTTTTACAATGAGGTAAAACATTGTATCAATGGCGTAGCACAAATCGGTGTTCTCGACCGCGTCAGGCCATTCAATTGGTGGCACGTAGATGCCTTGCAAAAAAATAATAATAGCACCGGAGGCGACTAGCCGACAAACGGCGAGGTCCAATGACCCAGATGGCTCATTACTGGGCCGCATAGACTAACGAAAGAAAAATCGGTCGCCGCTCTAACGAGACATTGCTTCACGGCTCTTTGTCTCTCGCTGTTAGCAAACCGCGAGACGACAGCCCGACAAGTATTGAAGACAACCTCCATGTTGTTTGAATATAATAATAACGTTTCAATATTTTGCAATTGCTTAATTGGGTGGAAACCTGGATAATTAACTTTCCGCGGTGTAATTAATTAAATTTGCGTTAATATTATCTTTACTCAAGCTTTTGGTACGAATCTATTTACATTCATATAGACTTCAAATTTGATAATTTGGGAAGTTTGAGATATAATTTTGAATTTTATTATAACAGAAAAGAGTTTTTTTTTTATTAGAATGTTGCCCATAAGTACAAGTATAACAATACAATAAAAAAATGGCAAACATTGATTTTAATATTATAATTCTAGACAATCAAATGAGCGCTCAGCACGTTCACGTGTCTATAGATATTATACCTAACAACATAAATTTCAAGCCCAAAATGGCAACCACACTAATTTAGTTACCATAGAATAGTCGATTGTATTCGAAATAAAAACAAGCATACATAACAAGTAATCAGAAAATGTTTCAAAGCGTATCCGTGATTCAAGCAATGACCACGGCGACCACGGTGAATTAATCCTACGCCGTAAATGGTGCTCTCACAGAAACCTGATCCGACAGCCACGAGTCCAACACAATCTAAACAATTTATCAAAATAGCACCTATAAATGGACTTCCTGGGATACATCTAAGCGTTTGACTATTCAAACTGTAATCAGGAAGATGGTGAGCACATTGGTCTCTATTTTTTCTTTCTCTTTACCACGAATTAAGACAAATTAGTGGAAGGTGGAGATACTCACGTATTTCAAAAGTTAACACAGTAATAACTAACTGGCTTAAGAATAACGGTGCTCATTAATCATTGAGGTCAAAATTGGTCATACTCTAACGCGTACTTTCAGACATATTATTCGTCATCGCTCTATTCGATTGTCTCATATTCTATGTTACTGAATATTGTAAGTGACATAGGAGGTAAATAAAAAAAAACGAAAGTCAATTTGATTTAACCTAAATGATGTATCGACGTATATTGACAGAATTGTACAGAATTGTACAGAATTGTAACATTGCATTTATTTCAGTTTGCTTGGAATACCAGATAATTACATGTTGGCATCACCATTTACAAGCAGGACAGGAGAAATTAGACCAACGGCATTCGTTAAATATCTTTCCCACAGTAAGTTGGCCCTTGTTTTTCTGAGAAGCACAACAAAGATCTTGCATATATATGACTCAGTCTGGTCAAAGCTTTTAAATCCAGACAAAAAAAAAGTAATTCCACTCATCGTCACACTGACATGATTGTTTCAATTTTAAACGGTGTCACTGTTACTCAACTTTCGATTTTTCAGACAAAAGATACTATATTTTAGCATCTTGTAAATTGTATTGTGCAAATAATAATTAAATTCCTAAAAAAACGTAATATACGAGAACACTAAATTCTTAAATCGACTGCAAAGGAATGCAATATAACTTTACGATGGAGATAAGATGCACAATGAGAATCATATTCCTCGATTCCCCTTTCAGTGCACCATTCCGTTATCAAAGTACTGAATAATTAGGACAAAACGCTGTCAGTGAAGTGGTTTAGGTACAGTTCGATTCGTCGAAGAGCCGTGTAGGTGTTAGTACATTATTGCCGGTCGTCATCCTTCATGTACAAAATTATTCGTTCCCATAATTTGTATTCGGGGTCGCCGTCACACTTATGATGAGCCATTAGAAAGGAGATTGTAATTGCATTCATGTGCAAAATATACAAAAAATATATTACACGTGGGCGACTATATTTATATAATTGGTGAAATCTTTCCAAATATCAACATCATCGTCTTTTTAGATGTAGCGTAAGGTGTTCACCATATCTTATAGAAGGATGGTTATAAAAAGGTAAGAAGAAATATGACCGTAGTGGTAACACTGGTATAGTCATTAACCCTATAGGGGCAGTCCTTAGGAGCATTAACACCTGCGAAGATATGTATGACTCAACAAATATGCTAATTGGATATTAACTTACATTACTAGTGACCGACGCATCTATAAATTATATTTTTAATGTATTTCAGTGCAGGTCTTTCTAATTTTACGTGAATCAAATGCAGATTTTTTAAAATTAATGTAACTACTCTAGGCCGTCGTGGCGCAGCGGCACAAGTATGTGATTGTAACTCAACGACTGTTGGTTCGATCCCCACTCGAGGAAGTGAAATATTTATTTACGTTTATATTTCCATTCTGCTCTGGTGTCGATGCAAAGCGCGGCATTGAATTCTGCCACCCAACACGCAACGCCTCCAGAATTCGGCAGAAAGCGGGGAACGGAGCGTCTTAACACTAGGATCTGCCTACCCTACAGCGTGAAGCTGATATTCTAAAAGTGACATATAACTACAATAATAATGTTGAAAAAAAAAAGTTATTAGACATAAAGCATTACAATGTGACAGCTTCGTGACAATGGCGTTAGCTGTGAAGAAAACTTTCGCTTATTAATATTTAACTCAATAAAAAGGGAAACCATGTCAAGTTTGATGACAAATGGCCGCAGACAATGTGCAACCAACTGCGCGGGCGGAGGTAGATTATAATCAAGGTCACAAACAGAACTAAGAGACGTTTGAAAACAAAAGTGATCGTGGCTTACGCACTCGGAATTATATTATTATGTAAACAAAGAACGAAAAGCTTTCATTATTGAAAACGTAAAGGACGACTCCTACGCGTTCTAGAAGTGAATTTAACAAATCTTGCTAATTAGAAAAAACGTAACAAAAATAAATATGCGAAAGTTGTAACGCATTTTGAGAAATTTCATTTAAAACCTACTTTGGCTTACACATTATAACAAGAAAAAGATACAATGTAGAAATGATTGTTATTTATAGGTTAAATAAATCGTTTATTCAAGTATGAGTACGACGATCTACAATAACAAGGCTTCAATATATATAATTTAACACAAAGTATACGTTACATATGGTAAACCAGAATCTGATAAATGCTTCCGGTAACTGCCAAATTATCGTTTGCGTTGTTTATGTGTAACGCCTCCATCAATTCGTGTCTTGTAGTACGCGGGCGGTCGATGCACTGGATGGCCATAAAGAGACACCTCGTTTGCCTACAAACCGTCCCTTTGGGAATGTAAACATCAATTTGCAGTGGTAATGCTTATCATTAAATTCTCACTTATCAAAGAATTGAAAAAAATAATCTTATTCATACAAAATATTGAATAGCTTCATTGTCATTGCTGCTTACAAGTGTTCGGTGAAAACAATTCCAACATTTACCACATTGTCTTCCGCAACCGTGACATGTGAACGCCGGCCGTATTGTATCGAATCTGCAATGACTTAACCATCATCACATATCGATGCAACCTACCCAATATAATCAGCCAAAAAAGGAACCAAACGGCCCGATTAGCATAATCTAGTAGGAGCTGTCACAGATTTGCTATATTCACCGGACTTAGTAGATAAACTTACGTGCACAACTAACCTGACTGCCTCACAGCTTTGTATAAATTATCAATAAAATGCCAGGTTGATGGTAATAGACGTGCCGATCAGACACATAAACACTGCAATAGTACGTTAATATTTTTAATCGTATGCTAAGTACAACTCGCGATGGTCAATGTCAGTGCTACACGCATCGACGCGGCGAACAGTGAACAAAGAAAGAGCTATGTGTGAGTCAAAAACGTGCCAACTTATTATAATACATCACTTCCTGATATCGTGATATTTTAAACGTAATTAGGCATTATTTATTTTGCACTATGAGTAATATTTAAACGGCCAATAATATACCTTCTTTTCACTTATTTATTTATTGAAATTGTTCTTTTAATCTGACTATAAACTTTATAGAATATCAATATTACATTTGTTACAAGGACAATATACTATAGATACTTATAGGTAGTGCAATTTGTTGTAAGTAGTTCACATATGTTTCCGAAATTTTTTGTAGGTTAGCAAAATATGATTCGACATTGGTGAATCAGTACGAAAGTAACAGTATCTGTCTAGGTATGAGTTTGTTCTAATTACCCAGTTATTGTAAGATCATACTAACTACAATTAGAAATCTAATTTTTAAGTGTTAATTTAGCACCATCTGAATCCTCAGTTAATAGTGGTATTGTACTTTCTAGCTTCACGCTGTATCATCACACACAGAAGGGTAGGCAGAAGGAACCTGGTGTTAAGACATTCCGTTTCCCACTTTCCGCAGAATTCTGGAGCCATTGTGTTGAGTGGCGGAACTCAACGCCGCTTTTCCCCTCGACATTAGGGCGAAGAAGGAAAATATAAATTAATATTTATAAGGGAACCTAGTGTTAAGATACTTCCGTTCTCCACTTTCGAATTCTTGATGCATTGTGCGTTGAATATTTTAAATATTTTCTTGTTACTAGGGAAGCTAAAACACTAAAAGGTTTTGATAAAATTACTGTCTACTTTAGTTTAATTTAGGTAATATTGCTTTTAATTAAATCTATATAGGTACATTATAGAATATGTAAATACATAAACATTTTCAATGAAAAGACTAATAGTGCAACGTACATAGCGACGACATCGAAAGAAACAAAAGTGCCTGTTCACTATGCCAAAAGAAAACCATGTAATTAGTTATCGTCTGTGCGATCTACTTTTGTGTAACATGTTCATGTTAATGATGATTTTAACACATTATATTTCAATGCCAAATACAAGCGAAATTGTTTTACTATTATCTATACTTCAAAATACAAGTAAGAAAACGAAAAAAAAAAAAAAAAAAAAGAATTCACATAATCAAACAAGAAGATTATCAGTTCTATTTTATTTATATTTATCATAATTTTATAATTAAAAATACGAAAACATTACAAAGAAACGATCTCAACAAACCCGCTAACTCTAACCATAGTAAAATTGTATAAGTATAAATAAAATAGCTTTTAAGTACATATCGCAAATTAATATTTATATTATTGTTGTTTAACAATACTCGAATATAAAGTACGCCACATCTCGCACACCCATTGTGGGGTTACAGATACCACGCGACCCACGCATCCTGATAGACACAATGCGATATTGTACTCCGCTTCCAAGAATATCGATAAACAGAATCTGAATACGAGTACACCCCTATCTATAGGAAATTAGTTCGATGTGCGTTTTCTTTGTCTCAAAAGAAAGTACATAAGTATTTAAAAGAATTTTTAAAATATAAATTTATAATCAATGTTATTAAATCAAAAAATCTTAATTATAACAATAAATCTATAATAACTCATTAAAATTTATATGCTAGATTTATAAAAATATAAAACACTAAAAAAGTAAATTGTTCAACACGAAGCGCCAATAAATTGGATGTTTCAACGCCTGTATCGAATGGAATCGATTAACCAATCTTAGAGACCGTCTCGCAGACGAGTAATGAAAAATAATTAGTAAGGTTAACGGACTTTATTACGGATTTTGCCAAACGAGAAAAAAATAATACAATACGTGCATACAGAAAGTGGAGAACGGAGTGTCTTAAACACTGCTGCGGGTAGCAGCTACCCTGCTACCCTGCTGTATGCGGGATACAGCGTGAAGCTGATTTATTTTGATTTTTACGTGCATACACGTCCAATAGAGAACATGTTGCGACTAACATTAACGGTTTATAAAAATGAGCCATTTTAACGAGTGCATTAAGTATTCGTAAAAAGTTATTACCTAATTCATTTAATTAAGTCTGTATGTAGCTACGGTAACACGAAGCAACGCTAGATGCTTTCACTGTTGCCCAGGACGAGTTTCTCCATATATTACAAAAGATGTCGAGAAATATAAGTCCAATATAAAAATACAAATCTAAATTAATTAGTCTCTGTTAATTTAAAAATTTTCGTTTCCTAATTTGATTGACATAGCTGCAGCGAAAGTTAAAAATTATTACACGCTTTATAATTATTCAGATGGAGAAAGGCTGATTCGCGTCTCTTAGGATGTGTTAGTGATTTTCGTAAACATTTGGAGAGGTAAACATGTATAATTATTTCATAAATTTTATTAAATAAGTAACGTAATATGCTATAATTGCCAATTTATATTCGTTGTAATGATCTTATTTAAAATAATACTAAATGCGAGATTATACAGCTGAGAATTATTTAAATTAAATGTGTAATTTAATAATTAGAGAAAAAGACCTACTAAAATAGAAAATAACAATTAAAAAAATAATTAAAAGAAATATAAGAATATTTACTGTAATGAACAGCATAATAGTATTCGTATATATTTCAAAAATGCGTTGCTTTTTTGTTACCTAAATTATTTAATCAATAAATATTTCAACTTAATGAGTGTAATTTAAGTAAAAACAAAATTGAATTAACGAGTGCAAATAAATGTTAATTTATTAAAAAAAGCAATCAATCCTTAAATTATATGAAATAATGATAATTCATTGATAATTATTCAATTCAATTTATATAAATATGCAATTTTTCAGTAATGTAGTCTGAGTGCGTGACGTTTTCACGTAAAATTATCGTCCGTAAACCGACTTTACCGACAACCAGTTTAGGTTTTATAGCGGCAACTTTATGTGTGAAAATTTTTAAGTCTAACTGTCATGTTTCATGAGATACAAGCCTGGTGACCGACGGACGAACGGACAGCAGTCTTAGCAATAAGGTCCTTTGACCATTTGGGTACGGAACCCCAAGAATTACAGTTTATAATTTTCAAAGAAGTTACCAAGTCGTAAATTTTAGTATTTTCTTGAATTTAGTCTTACTTTTAATGCATCTAAGAATCATTTAAGCCAGAACAATGCAGGCAAAATAATCGTTGTTTTCGCCATTAGCTTTCTAGGAGAATCCTCTGTGTCCCACAATACACAATCGTTGTACACGTTGTACACATGTGGTATGGGCAAAAAGTAAACACACTGTGTTCAAAGCTATTACAAAACACAGCTGCTCTCACTGGGTTACCGAGGAAAGTATAGTAATGTAATAATGTTCATTGCCAAGCGATTATTAATATTCATGTATGTATGTTCATCTGTTTGTTTATGTAAATACGAAATGGTACTAAAAAGAGAGAGGAGAACTAAAAAGGAATAAATAAAATGAAAAAGTATACAACGTCCCATATTATACTTTAGCTACATACTTTATCCCGCATATAGCACGGCAGGCATAGAAAACTCCCTTCTCCACTTATGCTATACTTATTATACCTTACCATTTTTCAGAATAATTTTACTTTGTGCATGCATCGTCGATTTTTTTCCGTTACAAAATGTATTGATATTTTAAATATAAATATCAGCTTTGTAACGAGAACGCTCAAATAAGTGCCCACTGAGCGTGAAACGATTCACAGTGACGACAAAGGTCACTCATGTGTACAAGCTGACCACATATTGGAAAGAATATAAAAATTTCTGACGTATACGTGTCATACAAAAGCTATATAAAATAATATAAATAGTCTACATAAATTGTTAAAAACATTAGCTTAGAAATTAAGTTTTAAAATGATTTATCAAATCTGCTACAAATCTAGCTAACGGATAAAAAATAATATCATCTATCATTGATTTTACAGGAACTGATATCTCGATAAAATATATTTTAAAGTCATTGTTTATCATCACGAAAACGAAACGAAACGTATTTTTGAAAATATTTCAAGCTGTCGTTGTGTTATAAATTAATAAGTGAAAGGATAAAAAGTATTCGAGAGAGTAACAAATAATATTATACGGCTTCTTTATAGTTTCGGACAAACGCCTATCCTTTCGCCTGTTATCTCCAAAACAAATAATTAAAGTAATATTAGTGAGGTTGAACAAGCCTACACTCGCTTTCGTCTCCCAAAATGGGTATAGCAATAACGATGAGTAATGAATAGAGAGCTGGTTTAATTCGCGCCGCTGCCTGCGCCCACGCACCCGCCGTACGCCGGGCCGTGCATCCACTCGGAACAATGCTTACTGGTTTACTTTCTCGATTGACTCATACTGATACATTGTGTGCGTCTAACTATTTGAATTAGATTAATAGTTCCAATTACTCTCAGGATCTGTATCTCATAGGTCAATACGCAGAAGAAACTTTCGATGACACCAATAATCACCGACTTGCCATATCAAGCTGATATTTGATAGACTGCAGACAGTTTGCCATTTGTGTACAAACAATATTATATTGTTTATATTAATTTATAAAACATTATTAATTTTATAAGAAATTTCAATTGCTTTTTAGATGTTCAGATTAATATTTAAATGAAATATTTCAATAAATATTTTATCTTTTTGAAATGCAATGAATGCTTTATAAAATATAATAAATTATAGCGGCATGTTGTCACTATGTTTACAAGAAATATGTATGCTCACTATGAAAATATTTATTGTTACTTACGGAAAATACAAGATATATTATTATTGTTGTTAATATAATCAAAACCCCGAGACGACCCTGGATGGTTCATTGTCCCTACAAATATTTTATATCAACAGTAACCACCTTTTCCAAGAAAATAAAATTAATATGTTTTACAATATATTTTACAAGCGCCATGGTTGAAAAACTCCCCGAATGGCATGTTGCGCAAATAATAATTGACGCCGTGCATCGTTTATAGCAAGCAGCTCATAGCAGAAGTACTTAAAATCCAACGGAAACAAAATTTACAGCTTCCGTTGCGATTGTATGTTGACTTAAAATAATGACTACAAAGTAACCTTTTACTACTAATAATAGCTTAATAATTTCTCAATAAATTATATGTAAAAGTAAGTAAAAGATATTGTGTAAAACCAGCGCAGGCGCATGTCTACACTAATGAACGGGTGTAGTGCGGCTGACCCCCGACCCACGATAAGTTCGTCGACCGCACTCCCTCCGCGCGCCGAGCTCCCGACCCTGGGCCCTTTGGTCCTGGACGATGTCAGACGTTTTATCGCGTTTACTCATCCAAGACGATGACCCGACTATTTACATTTCTCATAAGTTTTCTTGTTACGGTTAAATTATTATCAGTGACATAAGTGTTGCGTACGTTATTTTTATTATACTATTTCTCAAGACATTATTGTTACGGCAACACATTATTGCTTATTATTTTTAATGTGGATTTAGCTAATTAAAGATTTATTATAAACATCCGAAAACAATCAATTCTTCATACAAAATCTTTACAAAATAACGATGTTGTAAAACATAGTGGAATGCATCGTGAAAATGATGATTGCAAGCGAATATTAAATAGTTTACAAAGCAAGAAAACTACAAAACACAAAGGTCCTGTTAAGCGCACAATAGAAAAGACTATTGTGCGCTTAACAGGACCACCATCTTACTTTGACCATATACATTCCTAGGGGATAATTTAACTTTGCAGCCAGGCCACAACGACGACCTATTTCGGTTTGCAGTCAGACAACTACATAAAGCCGCATTGAGCGGCACAAGGGCGCGTATTGTGTTACTCGTCGACCGAGTCCAAGAGGAGGCAAAGGGAGGTACGGACGCCGCGGGGGGACAGGGGGGAGGCAGGGGGGGGAGTGCAATAGAGAGAGGTGCATAATTCGCGTTCGTAGGCGCAGGCGGTCGCCGGGAGTCAACGTACGGGGACCGGTTCACTAATCGCTCCCACAACAGCCCGCGCTCCTGTCCTCGGCTACGCGGCCATAACGGCGCCTGCGCAACTAGCCGGCAAGGTGCATAAAGCCAGTATTCTTAATACACATATTTCATTCTATCTGATGAAATGCAATTGTTTATTAAGAAGTATAATTCGTTTATAATTAGTACAAACAAACAACGAAATATATCATAAAATATTAGTAAACACTACACATATTATAAAAAGAGAATGTTATTCTTATTTATATTCAACATCCGATGTTTTGGTTTTTGCGTGCTTGCACACAATCAAGGCTGAGGAGCTCCAAAACCTATGTAGGTTTCAATTGTTATATCACATTACAATAATGCAGCAGTATTTTGACATTTTACTATTACATAAAATATATAACGCAACAAGATTTCAGACAATGTCTCGTATCGATTTACTCATATACGTAATTATTGTGTAATAATTACTTTTTAAGCTGTCTTTGTCGTCAACTGTTCTACTATACTTATTGAATAACAAATTGAAAGGAAACAATTGCTTTGAATATGTAGTCAAAAAGATTTAAGTTAATACTTAAGTGGAACGGCTTTAGAAGTTTTCACCGGCGTGACAACTATCCTATTGTTCGTGGTCCAGAAATCATGCCATTGCGATACATTTCTAGCGTTGGGACATTTAAAACATTTTCTCTTTGACATTTTGAATTTATCTTTTCCAGACAGTCACTTTATTTATATCTATTGGTTTCAGTATTGGCAATATCTCTTTGTCTTAAAACTGGCATACAGATTTATCCCGTATAAAATCCCGTTCTTTTAAAAAGGTTAAATAAAATAGAATATATGTCACGTTTAAATTACAAATAAAAGCTATGTGAAATTTGTACTAAGAGATTAGGGGGTTATAACTATAACATAGCAAAAGATTTGTCTCATAATAAATATTCTCTTATGCACTTTAGAACATAGAAATATATAGTTGACTGCGGTCGTTGCATTTGTCGATTGCATACGCAACAAAGCCGCCTGACCGAATAATTTTCAAGTGACTTAATAAAGACGGCGATTCGTAAGATTTATAAAACAAGAAACAAGCGGTCGGCTCTGGTTATATTTAGTCTAAAATGAAATTATTGATCAAGGATCTGGATATTCCTATATAAATATACTAAGTAAATGAAGTGTTTAAACAGTACCTATAGATAATTTTGTTCTGTCAATACAAAAGGAAGGGACGTGGTGTTGACATAAGTATAGCGTGTATGATAAGACCCTGATAGTGCCTTCGTTGCAGATGAAGACAAGGCCGTGCCGATGAGCCTTTGTCGAGTTAGCAGGATATGAAAAACGACCTCGACGTCGTAATCCGATACATTTGTAGGGGAACAGGAAGCGATTTTTCTTTAATGATCCTCACCTTGGATCAGCGTCAAAAATTAAACGGTTACCATTATCAAAACGTATGTTAAAGTAAGGTTAGAAGTTTGATGACTTCCAGTTAAGACATGGAAATATGCATTAGTTACTGTAACGTCAATAATGAAAGCTCAACTTTCATCTTCCCCAATTTCTTCACAATGAGTAAATAATAAAACATGAAAGTCATTTAATGCGCTTGTATGAAATAAAATAAAATAATTAAAACTTAAAAAAAACGATATTACCAGTTTTATAAGCTAATAAATCAATATTTATTAAACATACTGATTGATATATACTTACGATATATAGATATAACTAAGCCATACAATAAACTCACAATCTGAAATAATCGAGAGTGCAACGGCTTAGGTTTCAGATTATGTAAGAGTCAAGATTGTCACCTAGATAGCGATCGTGTCTAGTTAAACCAATAGATTACCTAACATGGTCTTGGATAACTTTATTGCAGAATTAACATTAGCGTAGGGCAGGGGACATTTGAAGAGAAACATAATTTTTATTTCCCTTCAGTTCATTTATTACGGGGCTCCGAGCGTGCCTACGTTTAGTTCGGATAGCTTTAGCATGACAACAGTTATGTTGCAACAGCGAAGCCTAGAGCCAAGACGTCAGTCAGTCAGCCCATGGATAGTTGTATATGCGGTTCGCAAAAAGCTCGGCGTGGCGTGGGTCGGCTGCACCTACTGCACTTATAGTTTTACTGTGTCAAGAACAACGCCTCTCGCCCCCCGCCGCCCGCCCCACGCGTACACCGCGCCACTATTTTGTCACCTGCGCTTAAAAAATATGATAAGAACCCACCCTTACAACATTTGTTATCCGGGATTCTTACCTGTAATATTTACTCGGGATTATTAACTGTAACATTTATTGAAGACATCGAAAGCTTATATGTAATTTAAATTCTTACTTAACCGTAGAAGAAAAAACAAACAATATAATGCATTCGTTGCTGCTTAAAATAAATGAATATTTTTATATAAAGCAATTATAAGTAGTATAAAGAATTCGCAGACGACTCATCCTGAAAAAGGATGACGTGCGTCCAGTTAACGAAAATATCAAATTTTACACGTCCCCAGATAACATAAAGATAACCATTTTAGTGTTTGACCTTCCCACAGGCCCTTGGCATACAATCATTGCGAAATACATAAACAAATTAAGCACTTCGGCACGTATACTGCAAATATGTTTACTAAAGAAACATTATTTAAACAAAATCAAATACGTGATTACTTTGCTTGAATCATAAGTTTAGGTGCAGTTCTGTAATTTACAGTTAGGCCACACGTGTGCCGTAGGTACCCTGCATCCTTGAATCACACTCGACAAGCGATAAAAGGAAACACGCGGAGACACGTACATGCGAAATTGTGGCATGCCAGCCAGAACCACAATTATCTTTGTCGGCCCTTTGTGCGGATATGAACCTATAATACCGTCTCGCATAATGGTGTCAATTATGAGGGTAGTTGCATGTATATGTCAATTTAATGTTTCTTTATTGAGATATATCATTTATTACAGTAATACAGCCTTGCGTGTTGAGTAACACGCAATGCCTCCAGACTTCGGCGAAAAGTGGGGAACGAACTGTCTTAACACTAGGTTCCCTTTGCTTACCCTACTGCATGCGGGATTCGGCGTGAGGCTGATTTTTTTAAAATTACAATAATGAATACTTACAACTCTATACAAATTGAAATAAAAAACTAAGTTCAAAGTAATTAACTGAAAAGTCTTTAAATACATGTTATATTTTAATTGATGATAATAATGCAAATTTTGTTTAAGCTCATTTCGATTTCAACACAAAAAAACACACTTGGTTTTCACTTTTCACGTGCAGCCAAACGTCGACGGAATATTTAATTGTTCATACCAAAATACTAGCACCTATTATCAAACTACAGACGAATAAAAAAAGAGAAGCCTATACGAAGAGTTGAAAGTAGATAAATGTTTTATAATTTCTTTATGCTCCATGTTGTACCCCGCATATAGTAGGTACTTATAGGCGGAGAGACACTAGTGTTAAGACACTCTGTTCTCGAAAAAAAATTTAACTCATTCACGAAGAAATGAAAACATTCATAAATAATATTTCATTCTTCCGAGTGAGAATCGAACTTGTGTCCCTGCGTCGCGACGGCAGCGGATAACATTTTACAAAACTGTTTTCTTATAAAATTAGTAAAACACAAGGCCACTTGATATTAAGGAAGAAAAGGTTTATTGTTAAACAATTAAATTTAACATTCTGATAAACCACAACTGGACTTAAACAAGCGCTATAAAGTATAAACATAAATTTAAAACTTAAAAAGCCCTCTAGGGAGTTTGTCAGTTTTTATAGTATTTTAGTGTAATAAAATAAAAAGTTCACGTGTTAATTGCCTATAACAACCCAGGCGAGTCTGTTATTTCTGTATGCCGACGTCTGAAGGATAGATCTTTGTGTTGCTTATTGTGATATAATAGTGCAAGCTTTTTAAAGTGAAGGCAAATTACTTAATGAAAACTTTTTTATATCCTATTTTGTGTTTTTTTTTCATTTTCAAGCTGAATCTCGCAGATAGCAGGGTTGGGCAGAGGGAACCTACTGTTAATATTCTCCGTTCCACATTTTCCGCCAAAATCTGGGGGCATTGCGTGCTGAGTGGCGAATTCAACGACGTGCTATACCTCGATACCAGAGCAAGGAAATGAAAAAAGAAAATTTTTCACTTCCTCCGATGGGAATCGAACCCACGACCGGTCGCGTTTACAGTCACACCCTGGTGGGCCACGACTTTTCATTTTAAACTTTCAGATGACTTAGTAAACAATTAATTTCTTTTAATAATTAATCAATATTTATAAGTATTGAAATATAAACAATCATATTAACGACATGGTCAGCAGCACGAAATATAAATTGACATTTGCCTTTTCATCACAATATAAACATAAATTTATCACCAAAACCTTCGAGTCACTATCCACACAGAACAATATACTTTTTAAATTGGCCGCTTCGTTAGCTCGACGAGATTTTAGATAACAACCGTAACCATAAAGTATCCATTGTCGATGAAACTGATTGTACATAAAAAATATCAAATATTTGGAAAAGTGAAACTTTTGCAATTCTCAATAAATACTGTGCCATCTGTAATTAGTAAGCAACTGGACATTTTTATGTTTGGTTTTTTTATATCTGCCATATTTCAAAGCTGAAGTTAATGCCGTAATTAAGAAAGTTTTTATACGGCTTAATATTAAAATATATGTGACAATAAAATATTTAAGTAAATACCTAGCTCCCTACCCTCTTTTTGCCTTGGTTTCAAAAATCTGCTCTTTGGGTTTTATTGTATAGGTAAATAATCTTTAGTGGAGTCTGTATTGTTACCGATTTCAGAAAATTTAACTTTGGGGGAAGAATTTGGGGCAAAGTTACAGGATACTGTACCAGTGCGCATTAATATTTAGTATAAGGCATCAACATAAACTAAGCCCAAGGCTTGACCTCGCAGTTTCATCCACCAAACCTTTGAAGAGGCCTGGTCACAGTCTTGCTGCATGACCGAAAAATAAGTATGATTTTCATCTGTTAGTGAGAAGAGAGATTATAACGAAGATCAATAATATCCGATTTAGGTGAAGACTCAGGCCTCAAATCATATATATATATATATATATTTTAATTAAAAATATCAGTAATTTAATATATATTTATGTTTCAATTCTAGGAATTTGTGAATTATATGAAAACAATTATGTGAATTATGTGAAACATGTGAATTATATACCCTTTCAGGAGCACTGCATTAAAATATAAGCAAAAATGAAAGTAAATTAACAGTTTTAAAATTATGTGTTTTTTTTGCTCCATAGTATATTTTTTTATATTATCTGAAATATAAATTTAAATAACATTAAATCGATAGATTTCTTTTAAACTAATTATAAATCTCTAGACTCCAAAATAAAAAAAACGAGGCTCAAATACGTTAATTTATGCAATGGGTCCCAGTAAGTTGAAGTAATTTTATCGTAATACTCGTTATCCTAATAAAGATATTTATGAGAATGGAGTGCCCTAAATTTCCAGGATAACTCTATCCTACATTGCTATGTGCGGGATACAATATAAAGCTATGAGTAAAAAACATGTGAATTCTTCAAGCAAACGGAAGCGGAAGAAAAGAGGCAATATAGTGTTGAAAATATTCGTGATAAATAAAGGTCAATTAACTGGAAACATGTTAAAAATGTTAGTAGATATTTAGTGTATTTTGGTTGCTAATTATTGCTAGAGGCTAACCTTTACATGTAGTTCGGACATAGTTGATATATTTTGCATATATGGCAATGGCATTAGGTTGTAGCTTTCTCACCACATCATATTCCGAATATTTTAAAATATGATGTGGTACAACAAGCATAGCAATAATATAATAATAATACATACAGCTTCACGCTGTATCCCGCACGCAGCAGGGTAGGCAGAGGGATCTTCGTGTTAAGATACTCCGTTTCCTACTTTCCGCCGAATCTTGGAGGCATTCCGCGTCGAGGCAGAACCCAACGTCGCGCTCTTGCCTCGACACCAGAACGAAGAAATGAAAATATAAATTTAAGTTTTCATTTCTTCGTTAAATTTATATTTTTATTTTTGTATTATAAAAAAATCTGACGTACTAAGATTTTATTACTTGTTAACAAATATTTTAAAAAACTTCCATTAATATCGCCATCTACCGGAAAGTAGCAAAACAATCAGAAGAAAGGTACTTAAGTTCTGCGCTCAATTCTTAATGTTAAAACACGCCACTAGATGGCGCTTTTAATTTATTTCATCTATTTCATAATAACCTTCAGCATAATAATAATGCGTTAACCTTGAATTTTTTATATGGCACATAAGTTTTTATGTAAAAAAATATACTTTATATTCTGCATTGCTATAAAAATAAATGGAATTTAAATAGATTTGGAATAAGTCTTTAATATTTAAAATATTAACAGATTTTGTCTTGACTAATTATTAAACTAAGAAGTAAACATAATATTCAAATACAACAATAAGCAACTAAACCACAATCATTTCGTTTCGGCAACACACAGATACATAATTTCCCATAATTATTTTTAAAAAAAACAAGACATACCTGTCATGATCTCTACTGCGGCTACGTTTTCTATATGACTCCTCCCTGGAGCCGTCGTCCAAGCGCCTTCGCTTCGCTTCGTACGACCGCGAGCGAGAATGTGAGGCGTAGTGCTTCCTGCGAGTGCGCGGCATCTGGAAACATATCCACACAATATACTACTAACATCTATTTAATCTATGTTTTTTAAATCAATGTACACCATGATAATGGTATTTCTATTAGCCAGTGTGAAAACAACTGTTACAAATTAGCAACAATTGTATTATTTAATGGCAATGAGGTTAAGAAGGCAATGTTTGGTTAATTCACTCAAAAAATGTAAATTAAGGAAGTAATTAAAAATATTATTTTATAAACAGTTATTTTTTTTATGCAATAGTTACGTTTTAGAGTAATGAATTTTAATGCTCACACCATAATAAATATGCTCAACTTGGTTCAAAACAGTATTTTTTAAATGAAAAAATTTAACTAACAAACTCACAAGCTAAACTTTTATACTGTAACTACTGTACTCCACTAATATTTCAATAAATATTGCAACACAATAAACAATTTTAAGTGTATTAAATTAAATATTTTACATACATACTTATACTTCTATGATATAAACCAAGTTATTATACTGCTCTAACTTTAAAGCTATACAAAGTAAATGCTTTNATGCAATAGTTACGTTTTAGAGTAATGAATTTTAATGCTCACACCATAATAAATATGTTCAACTTGGTTCAAAACAGTATTTTTTTAATGAAAAAGTTTAACTAACAAACTCACAAGCTAAACTTTTATACTGTAACTATTGTACTCCACTAATGTTTCAAAATAAATCGCAACACAATAAACAATTTTAAGAGTATTAAATTAAATATTTTACATACATACTTATACTTCTATGATATAAACCAAGTTATTATACTGCTCTAACTTTAAAGCTATACCAAGTAAATGCTTTCACTTTTATCAATCACCAGCAGCAAAACGGTATTAAAATAATGTAGGCGTAAGCATAAAAAAAGCTAAGCCACTTTTATTTTCAATTATATCTTCATTACAAAATGCTACTTTCACTTAATGCTAATTCAGTATGAATGTTATGAAAATTATCTGCGTCCTAATTGTATGTCCGCATTCAGTTTTCAAAACATTGGGTTTCTAAAATTGTATAAAACTAGATATATGCAGTTAATCTGGTGTAAGTTTTACTTAAAAATACTATACTATATTTTTTTTATTAGTTTGAAATTCATATACATTTACAACATTTCATGAAGTTGAATATGTAAGAATAAATTGCAAACACCTTCAAATTTAAAAAGTTAAATGTTAATAAAAGTTTAATATTAGTTGTTAAAGTTTTTTCTTGTATAGGCACACTTGTCATAATACCTCTTATAATCTCTATTTTACCATAGAGACTCTACTTTCTACCTCTTATCTTCACACATACTCAATGCAATATAACATTGGCAAAGTGACGTGAATTGGCATGCTTGAAAATGAAACTTTAATCTTGTTGAGGAAGACAAAGATTTTTAATTGTCATATAAAAATTCATAGTGTGAAACACCCTATGAAAAACCATAACATTTCAGCTACACTATAAGAAACAATAGTGCTGTTTTAGCAGAAGGTGTGAGTGTGGTAGGCATTTTCCATTGATATATAAGAATTCAAGGTCTGAAACATCTGATGAAGAACAAGGAGAGAATAACGAAGTGCTAGATTAGCAAAAGTTGTTCAATGTGTTGTATAGTTGCCAAATAATAATTAAAACTGGGACCATTGTGGTGTGACAGTGTTTAATTTGGTTGTGAGTTTGATCTCCACCCAGAGCTATTTAAGTTGTTTTTATTTTATTGTTCCAGTAAGATGAAATGTGTGTGAAGTCTTTTAAACTTAACATTGGTTTCAGAAAATGAATTTAAATGGATATTTACATTTTATGCACAATAACCATAGTAGAAGATGCTTTGGAATAAATGAATAGCATTCATATTAATGAATTTTATTAATATTTAATTATTCTATTTTTTATATTCAATTATTCTAATTTGTATTAAAAGTCTATATTACTTTCTAAATTATATATGCTGTATGAATAAATTTATTAAAATTGTATATATTAATAATAAGCACAGATATTATGTTATAACTATTATTAATTATAGCTTTTAATATTTTAAAACTGTCATTATTTTATGTGTTCGTAGATGTGTCTTGTAGAAACAAAAAAATATGAGTTTGTTGCAATAGACTGGTAACTAACTATAGAAAGTGATCTGTTGTGTTTATATTCTTAATTTGTTTAATTTGCTTTATATAATCATTAATTTTACCAATATGAAAATTATTACATATTAATGACTGACTTGTCTACAAAATAATTATTATGATAAATGAAATGGTGTTATGTACAAGATTGTCTTACTGCAAAGGCATGCATATATAGAAGTTCTACAGCTCATGCATATATACAACAATGTAAAAAAAGTTGAGCATTCTGATAAAGATAGTATTGCTGGTACCTCCACTTACCATAAAAAGGATACCAAAACTCGTATCCAAGCAGTAAAAGCTGAAAAACATTAAACTTTTTAGACCACTAATATTCGGTCAACATAATGATTACTTACAATAACCCACATGCTACTTATTAGATCTTTAACAGATAATCGTTTTTTAATAACATTAAATTAAATATACATTAAGTATGTCGCAAATATTGATAGAAACATTAAAATATTTATTTGTTACATTAATTTTAATACAGTCTCATTCGAAATAAATGTACTCTAAATAAAGTTGTAGAAATCAAGGAAATGTTATGAAAGATTTGCCAGATAGTAAGCTATCTCACCAGCTGTAGTTTTACAACGTATAGAGCGCAGTAGTATGCAACGATTATTTTACGCTCGTTAATAAATTATTTAATAAACAAACTTTTCTTAAAAATAGCTCTAGTAATAAAAATCTAGAAATAATTAATATCAAAACAACCCATGCTGCCAAACTAGATGTCACTAGAAGTTATTTACATGCTGACGCCATGTTCTTTCTACGGGTCGTGGAAGCCCTACGTACGCCAAAGAGAAAAGTTGTTAAATTTTATTTACACTTACCCTGAGCTCACGTAAGTATTTCAATTTACACCAAAGCAGTTGCGTAAAATTAGTAAGGCAGTTCCAAGTTCGCGATGCAGAACCCTGAAGAATGCTTCTTCGCAATAAAGGCCCGAACATCGATCCAAAGGCAAGACAGCCGATATTTAATAGTTGGCAACACTGCCTTGCGTTTTGGCATAAGATATCGCCAAAAACTATTTCCTGTTGTTAAAAAATAAATTCTTTATAAAAATAATTAAAAAAGACTTTTAAAAATGTTTCATGTTATTGTACGTTGTATACTTTTATGAAATATTATGTAGATGTCATTAAAAAAACAAAAAGTACGACATGAAGTTTATTTAAAACGGAAACATAAATGCCAACTTGAAGCAGTTTGACAGTCTGACCAACTTACATGTATGCGTTTTCGTTCGGAAACTTGTCATTAATGTAACAATATTGTTGTAAGTATATTATAAATATAATGTTTTTTCTATCTATTATGCTTTAAAGCAAAATTGTATTATTATTTTCAAATTTGATTAGAAGGGAATTTAAAAAGAAAATATAAATAAAAGAAATTTATGTGTTTAATAAATAATTACTTTGAATAAATCCTTTAAATAACACAATACATACAATTTGGATAATTTAAAATTGTTAAATAAAGAAGGAGGATCGTCGTATAGTGGCACAATAAGTTTACAGTCAAACGCGACTGGATGTGGGCGAGCAAATTAAATATATATTAAAATTTATATTTTCAATTCTTCGCTCTGGTGTCGAGGAAAAGAGAGGTTGCCGCGGCTGGCGTTCAGGCGCCATGCAACACGCAACGCCTCAAGAATTCGACGGAAAGTGGAGAACGGAGTGTCTTAAATCTTAACACTAGGTTCCCTCTGCCTCTGCCTATCCTGCTGTGTGCAGGAAACAGCGCGAAACTAATTTAAGTATTTATTTGTTTTTAAATCATATAATTTAAGGACAAGCCTTATAATTACAGTGAAAATAAAGAAAAAAATTTTGAAATTGTAAATTTAGATGAATATCACAGGGGAAAATTATTACAAGCTTGTGTGTGTCAATGTTTATAAGTTATACTTCCCATTAACCTACTACTATGAAACTGAACTAAGGGGTGGGGTTCAACTTGCACTTTTGCGGTTATGCACGTAATATGGGGTAATAAAATAAAATTTAAGAAATATATTAATCCGTAGGGGTTGGGATGTATAAATACGGTAACTATTCCTTTAAATTTATTAAAGAAATAGTTCTCAATTAATCTATTACTTAAAATAGACGACGAAATTATTACTTCTTTAATTTTATTAGGGTCTTTGCTTTAACAATTATTAAAACTGTAATAAATAATAAAATACTATATACAACATTGAGATTACCATTGGCTTCTTCCAATACTTGTTTTCGTTATAACTTAAATACTTTTGTTATAATATAAAATAGCTGACACACTCACCACAACAATTATATTAAATGGCGGACACAAATTGTATAAAGGCTTTTACAATACACACTGCATTTTCCACTGAACAAAACTTTGCAATTTCTAAAACAAACTGTCTTTATTAGTCGTTAGTGTAAGATAAGATATTCATGAAATTTAAACTAAGATAACTTTATTCGTACGTATATTCTTAACCTTCATAGATAGCAGCATAAACTATTTAAAATCAAGTAGTTATATTTTCCACTTGAGAATATTGATAGATTATTAACTATTGATTATGTAGTGTTATCATATCTTTATGATAATATAAAGAAGTGAACCATTGAA
This sequence comes from Heliconius cydno galanthus, assembly GCA_036379175.1. NCBI lineage: Eukaryota > Metazoa > Arthropoda > Insecta > Lepidoptera > Nymphalidae > Heliconius > Heliconius cydno. Next base: position 443,157 of record JAKRZM010000803.1, on the reverse strand, counting down.
GGTCCAAGTATATGTATGGTTGTAGTAATTTTGGTGGAAAATTGTAAATGAGCCGCTTTATTTACTAATATATAAAATAAAATCAAAATGTCTGCCCTTAGTCAATCTTAAAATACTGGGTTACAGGCATAAAAAACATTTAGCTGTTTGCAGAGGTATTTTAAACTAGTATCTGTAAAGTAGAGTAGGAAAGCGGAACGGCCGTACCATCCTTCCCTGGAAGCAGTTAAAATCATTTTCTACCCCGTATAAATTTGTCGATGTGGATAAATCTAGAAGCCTATATTTTTAGTATCCAAGCGGGTCAGCAGAGGTAACCTGGGGAACCTTCATACACCGTGAAGCTAAAAAGAACAAATAAATAAATGCGCTACTTAAATTTGTAAGACTCAAATTAGTTGAATGAAGACGATTTATAACAATAATTAAATTATAACATTAATATATCAAGCATATCATTAATTTTAAAAACTAAGATGAGACAAATAATTTTTAAATGAAACTCTTAAAATTACTGCAAAGTGCTCGAAACGTCGGATTTCCAAAAATCTATAATACTACTAATCTATACACGCGACTAATCCGGTTAAAGAACTTCATTTAAAATGTGTAATAATTGTGAAAATCAAAAATCTTATTGAGATGAATAATTGTTTTTTGTTAACTTCACACTGCATCTTGCACATAGTAGGGCAGGTAGGCGGATCCTGAGAACCTAGTGTTAAGACATTCAGTTCTCCATTACGTCAGTTCCATTCCCCACTATCCACTAAATTTATGTATATAACTTCTTTGATGAACAACAATATTATACAAATATCATTATTAATTTACCCTGCTAACCGTACCTGCCTTAAACAAATAAGCCATTTGTTTGGTTAAGATAAATTGCGAAGTCAGTGACCGACAGAATAAAGTAAATTGGGGTATCATATCTAATTATCCGTAATTTATTCTTCGTCTTCTCTTATAGTGCGATTTACAGAGTTCTGTGACATATCACCGAGTTATCAGCTTCCATTTCATTTTGTCACTTTACTTTAGTTATACGTATCCTAAGACTAATAGCAAAATCAGATATTTGCTATTTATTTTTTAACAACATAGTAAGAAATTGTCTTTTCCTATTGCCAGGAGTGGATCCTTGCACTGTACTGTTTGTAGGCGCTTCTAGCTCAGCCCTTCAGGTGTAGAGGTGGCATCTACAGCATCAAAGGGTTCTGTAGGAGGCTGAGCTAGAAGATCTATGACCTTGGCCTGGCGATGACTGTGAATTACGGAGATTTGGTACAATTATTATTTTGAAGGCTCGCTAATTACTTTAATAATTGCTATCTAATAAATACCTGTTTTCGATATCAACGTCGTAGGTAAGCAATAGCAACTAAAAAGTTATTGCAAAAGATATCAAAGGCCTGGGCTATGCTGCTAATATATAGATATTATGAAGAAACCATGCATGAAAGAAGAAGCATGTAAAAGAGGTATGTAGAGACCGCAGCGTTTGGCGCTCCGTTCTCTCTGAGCACCCCGCTAGGGATATAGCGTGAAGTTAAGTTTAAATTTTAATGTAACATTGATGCCACGGTAATGGTCCCATGAAGACGACCTAAGCAAAGTGCAAAAGGGGAATTATTTATCTTTTGTTGAAACGTTTCGCCACTTTTTCAATTCTTTTATTTTCATCAGAATTTAAAGAAAGAGTATTTATTCTCTTTTGCTGATAGTTTTTCATATAAAGGCCGTATGTTGTGTAAAGTTGATGCAGCGTGAAGCAAATTTTTTTTTTTATATTTTCGGTTTTTTCGTACTTTACATTTTGATTTTGATTGCTAAATTCAGTCATAATAACAAAACTAATAAATCATTTTTTACATTACTTATAATTTAACAAAAAAGTCATCTGCTAAACTAAACTACAAAGGAAAAAGAAACAACCCCAATAGTTCATTTTAAAAGAGTAGTCCAGATTTATTTTTCAACCAATTATTATAAACGAAAATTGAAATCAAATCTTCTCGTTATAGAAATAAACGTATAATCTCACCCTCAACTGCTCAGTTTCAGGTTACATACATAAATATATACATAAGAGCTATTAATTAGAGGGGTTTGTTGAGACCACATAACAAATGTTGTTAGTCCAAGAAACTAAAACATTGAGAAATTGCTTAGAGCTTAGAACTCCAGCGGCCGACCCTGATGGTTGAATGAACTAAATATTTTTCTGACAGTCTCTCCAATTATAATGAGTCAAAATTCCTATATTTCATACAAATGGTTACAAAATATTTTACATGTGGTACTAAGAATTTGCGTAATGTTTATTTAAGATTTCTATTCTGAAGAAACAGAAATTACAAACATATTTTGCCTGAAACATATATTATTTCACTGAAAAGCCATAAAGTACGCCTTTAGTCCAAGTAAAAGTAAGAGAATGGGTGCTATGTTTGCCACACATTGCATAACCTCTGATTAACTTAATGACATAACATTAGTTACGAAATCTGTATGAGAGCTTGAAAACTTGAAATAGAAAAATATAACATATACATACAAGCTTTTTTTAGAAATAAATTACTGTCGATATTAATATAACAAATGTAAGTCAACATTTTCATCATAAAAGATATAAATGAGAAAAGTAGCCCTGGCGGGAATCAGCTGATCGGGATTGCGCAGTGCGCAAATATAGGGTGCGGGGGTGCGCGGGGCTGGGGGCAGGGCGGCACGGGGCGCGCGGCGGCGCCCGGACAGTCGCGCGCCCTGCACCGACCACGCGGTCTCCGACACCCTCGCCGATAACACACATTTGAGAGAAAACTTTCATCTTACTAACCTAGAAACACACCCGCGACCCGCCACCATGTACTAGCTGTGATATTCATATAAAAAGTGCGGGGTCACGCCATGTGGGGTCGGAGTGAGCCGCGAGCCGCCTCGCAGTCTCCCGCTCTCGCGCGCCGGGCACGCTCTGTGCCATTATGAGAGACGTTCAGAGTTCGCCCGAAACGTGCACGCAAATGTTCGACATGTCAATTCAGGAGGTGAACGGCAAGGGACCTAAAAAAAGGAAAAAGTCGTTAGAAATCTGTGATAATGAGCCACGAGCTGAGTTAAACGAAAACGAGAGCGAGAAAGGAGAAGTAAAGAACGGTGCCGGTCCTCGGGTCAGTCGCGAGGTGGTCGGCGAGGGAGTGGAGCTGCTGCACTGGCGCGACATGCCGCAGCACCTGCAGTTCAACCCTTACGTGCTGACCGGCTATCGCCCCTTGCAGAGCTGGGGTGGCTGCGTACGCAGTCTGTTCTACTTCCACAATGAGACGATTAATATTCTCACTCATGGTACGTATGATTCCAGTTTTAATTATACGTAATTAAATCTACAATTTCCGCGGCAGCGCGGCAGTAAAGTTTCATATCGTATGTAATTTCTCTGGTATTAGAAATTAATTTAGATTTTAATTGAAATATGATTATATAACATCATCATCAAATAAAATTTACAACAACGAATTTCTACGCAAATTTTATAGTTTTTTAAATATTTAAAAAAAAATACTGTAAAATTTGCGTTATGTAAGAACAAGAATCGTTAAATAATAGCAGTAGTTTTTTCATACTCTTTTTAACTGCCAAACAGAGCTCGAGATGAAAGTTTCTTTTTATATGAATCATGATATTTCTTTTTTGTATTCTATTACAAATATATAATATGTATTAGCAGTACATTGAAATCCACCCCAAGGGGCAAAATTCATTTCCTCATGCAAGTACGTTTGTAACATAAAGCCACCCTTATCAAAGGGCTAAAGCTACCCTCCGTTTTAATATTTGTAATTCCAAGAACAAGTTAAATTATTTTATCAATACAAAAATTGTATTTATAGATAACAAGAAGAAAAGATTAAAAATAAATGTTATATAATACGAGCAAGTTACTCGAAAATAAATTCGAAACGAATATTATTTATGGTCGTACAAAAGTAATTACATTAGTATTTCCCAATGACCTGTCCACGATAAACGGCTTAATGAGAAAGGCTGTTAATATTGGAAATGGTTATTCACTGCAATTACGATCGCCATCAGCATTCCGCGATCAGATTCCCGGCATTGCTACGAGCTCGTAGCTGCACGCTACGCTGCACGGTCCACGTTCCGCTAGCGGCCGTTCGAAACCACGTTTATTAAATCAGTTTTTGAAGCCAAATTGAGGCTAGTTGTAGCGCAGTGGCGTGTAATTGTTAATGTGATTGGTTCTGTGTTCGATTCCCAGTCGAGGAAATGATTGATGAATTCATATTTTTATTTCTTCGCTCTGTTGTCGAGGTAAAGCACGTCGTTGAGCTCCAGAATTCGGTGGAAAATGGGGAATGAACTATCTTAACACTAGGTGTGTAGTGTCGCTAGTGTGCTATAGCTTGTTACTTTACTTATTTTTAACGGATATATTTTATTAATTAAACTATAAACACGGTCTTAACAGAAGGATTAACATAATTCGAGACAGAAGTACAATTTAGCAAAATATATAGGGTAGTATTATATAAATGACGAGTACATTTTTTATCCTCTCAATAAGAGAGAGAATAGAGAATTTACAGTTAAAACAGTCATTTTGTACCTTTCCACCTATTTTATATACCATAGGGGTTCCATGGCGGAACTCAATGATTAACTAGAATATCGAAATTAGAACAAGTAAAACGATTGTCAAGACCTAGATTAACTGGAAAAATAGATCTCCGAATATTGCCCTAGATATTGTTATCAGTCGACGAGCATTATAATTCAGCTTCCATGATTCATCTTCAGCAAGCTTGCCTTAAGCTATCAGTCTTCTTTTCTACGGACGTTGTCCTCATTTAGGGCGGCTCAACTCATTTTTCATATAATCTCGACATTTGTTAAATGTTTTTCTCTGGAGTGGTTGGGATTTTTTTTCTATTTTTTGTGGTTGGTATTTTTCGGATTATGTTAATTTTTGATTGAGCATGAGAAATTCTTCTATTAAACATAAAATTACTTATCAAACATAATTATACGATTTATAACTGAAAAGCTTACCCATTAATTATTTTAATATTTCTTTTTCATCCATTAATATTAAGTCACGCATATATAACAAAGCCCTTCAGTTACGATATCAGATTTTATTCCAGTCGCCTTTTTAAAAGAAGTAGGTAAGAAATTTATGGGAAATACCTACATTAATATATACTTTTTATGTTGACGGCTTTAGACCCAACTGTATTTCGGCAGTTATTGCTTAGATTTTACGCGCCATGACGTCCCAATATTGGTCCATTGGTCCTCTGTTACAAAATTTTATCTGCTTTTTGTAACTCTTAAATAAAATAACATTCCTGAAAGGTATTTCTGTATAAATGTACGTGAAAAATTTTCTCATTTAGAGAAATAAAAAAAAATCTACGTCTATTTAATATCAAAGGGTAAGATCAAAAGAGAAAAAAAGTATTTTTTCCAAATATGCAATAACACTAATAAACTAAAAAAACATTATGTTCTGTTTATTGTACTATAAGTTGTGTAAGAGGTTGAGAATATACGAGTATGTCGTTATGAAGCTAGTACACACGTGGGCGCGGTTGAGCGGATTGTAGGCAGTAGCGTATAGCCGTAAAAACGGAAACCCTAATGGCTTAATACATTTGTCAAAAGAAATGTTTCACGTTATATTATGTGAAATACACATAGCTATTAATATACATAGCTATTTAGGACATACTGCTTGATAAATAAATCGATAATAACTGTTATCTCACATTTTTAATATATTTTTTCAAGTTCACGCTATATCTATAGCAAGGTAGGCAGAGGAAACTTAGTGTTAAGACTTAAGACACACCGTTCTCCACTTTCCGTCCAGGCATCTCTTGTTGAATGGTGGTACTCAACGCGGCGCTTAGCCTTGTTACCAGAGCGAAAAAATGAAAATAATAATCAATTCATTCAACCCGCGAGGGAATCGAACTGTTTTTTTTATGTTACAAAAATATTTTAACGCTTTTATCTAGGTAGAACAAAAAAATATTATAAAACCACAATCATTAAAATAGTAAATAGTATTTCGATGTTAGTTATTTAAATCCAGAATCAGCATAAACATAGAAATATATTATATAAGAAACAAAAGAAAATAAATACTCGTATATCAACATAATTTTATTTCCAGTCCATTTCGTAACAAACCATGGATTGGCTCGTATACAACATACGATAAAACGTTCACAATTTTCCTTTTTCTCATTTATCTAAATGACACATATCTATCTATCTTTTTTCCGAGATTACAACACGCCGAGCTTTTCTAATCCATTATTTATATCATTGCAGCAAGTTTGCTTCATTCACGTCTCTAACTCTATTTACAATGGAAACATCGAAACAATGAAGAAACTAGTCTTTGTTGTCTTAATTTGTTAAGTAATATAATTATAATGACGAATTTTTTATTATATATACAGGTGTCCCTTGGGACATAATAAATAATAATAATTAAAACATATAAATAATTAAAACTCCTGAGTCAACGATAAGACGAAAACAGGTGATAGACCAAGTCGTGACAGTTATGAGAAAAATATTTAAAAAATCTTTGTCATGTATTTTTCATATTATATTGATTTTAAAAAATATCGGAAAACCGACATCCTGTGATGATTTTTCAAGTCCTAAGACTACAAATATTACTCTTTCTATAATGTAATTATGAATAACCCTTCTGTGAATTACAGTTTAAGATTGAAACATACCTGCATCAGTTTTCAATAAAATGTGGTGTTTTTGCCAAACATTACATTCAAAATATTTACTACACCCAACTTTAACCGACTGTACTATAAAAAAAATGTACTACACTGTTTTTGCAAGTAACTTTAAAAGTTACTATGTAAATAGTCCAAAATGGTAAGACACTTGCTGGATTACTTTTTTGTTGAAGAGAGAAAAATCGAAATACACGATAATCGGGATGACGTTCAGCGTTTTGGTATCTTTTCCGATACATTCTAGCTGCAGCATTAGCGTTACATAACCATTCTCCATGAATAAAATGCATATTGGTAATCCCGCATCCCGCATACAGCAGGGCAGGCAGAGGGAACCTAGTGTTTAGACTCTCCATTCCCCACTTTCTCTTTCGAATTTTTCGAGGCATTGCGTGTTGAGTACCGAAACGCAACGCCGGGCTTTTTGCCTTGGTGCCAGAGCGAAGAACGAAATTTAGGCGCCAACTTGTCTCGCCAAATTAAAAAGCTGGAAAGATGCAAAAAGATTTGTAATGTAATTGGCATATCGAGGTTATTCTTATTGAATCTTATACAATTTTATAAAAATTTTGATCTGTGAACAATTTACGATGCTCGTACATAACTTATAATGTCAATTCAAATCAAAATGGCTGTGAAACGATAATTTTAAAAACAAATATAAAATTACTATAAGCTCGCGTAGCTCGCAAAGGTTGATTTCATCAATTATTCTACGTAATTTGGTGCCCACGTCGACGTACTCGTATAACTACTGTTATTAACGGAACGGAATTATACTCGCTTAGTTAAGACTATTATTGTGATATTGTTTTATGATTATTTAGTTAACACCGCCCGAACGCAAGTTCTGAATGTAAACAGAAGGCGAATAAAGTGATTTAACACTAAGTTTCTTTTTTCATCCTTGCAGGCGTCGTGGCGTATGTGCAAAGCTCGTGACTGTAAACGTGACAGTTGTGAGTTGTATTCCCGGGGGAATAAATTATGTTACATTTTTATTAACTCGCTCTGGTAATAAAACAAGACGTGGCGTTGAGTTCAGTCACTCCACACTCAATGTCTAGAAAATTTGGCGGAATGTGGGAATTTTTGTGTCATTCCTTGGGCGTCAGGGGAATTTTACTCCAGAGACAGCATCTTCATTTCCGTAATATATAAAATACCTGAGTGTGCCGAGATAGTTCTGGCCAGTATTTGCTGCTGTAAACCTGCTGTATACCTTGAGCTTGGGCGGTAAAGACTACAAATGCTAATAGTTAAATTATACCTATGGCATTCATTTCCTTAAAGTTACTTTGAGTAGTACTTTAATCCACTCCCATTACACTCAGTTACATATACTCGTATAACATATATTCCAAATGGACCAATCGGCCTCTTTATATGTGTACTCTGTATTCATTTCATTGAATTCAATTTCAAATAAAGCAAAAAAAAACTTTTTTCATATTGAAGTATTACCATGGAAAAAGAGGCTCAGAAAAGTTTGTCTAAAACATACATACATGTTTATACGACGCGCGACGTTCAAATAAACAAGTTTTTATTGTTAAAATTTCATTTTGGAGATTAAATTTAAAACCTTATAACAATAACATTTACATATATGTTTATATTTCAACCAAATATATCTACGCATACTATGTTTCTGACCGAATGAATATAGTCTAAATAAGTATATCTATAGATATTTTTCCATCGTGGCGCAGCGGCACAAGGGTGTGACTGTAACGCGACGGTTGTGGGTTCGATCCCCACTCGAGGAAATGAAATATTATTTATTAATATTTTCATTTTTCTGGCACTAAGGCTAGAGTTCTGCCCCTCAACATGCAATGCCTCAAAAAATTCGGCGGAAAGTGGGAAACAGAGTGTATTAACATTTCTCGTCAAGTATTGGCTTAACACTAGATTCTCTCTGCCTACCCTGCTGCTTGCGGGATACAGCGTAAAGACGATTTTTTTAAATTGGATCTAAGTATATTATAAGTAGAAAAATATATGATAGAAGTCGAAAAAGAAATATAAGGCAACAACGCTACATTCTCACCATGTGGCTGCTATTTCGTGATAATGGTGAAGACGGCGGCGATCAAAATAGAAAACGAGAGTGTTTTTCAATTATTTCAGAAATAGCATGTCAGCGTTTCAATAAGGGATGACAAAGGGAGGCGCGGATTTGGCAAACAATACAATACATTCTACGATTCGCTCTATAAGTGGATTTGTTGCAAAAATAACATATTTCTTCCATTTCTTTGTTGTTTCCCCTTAGTTTCTTTTGAAATAAAGAATATCTGTTATTATGTGGTAATGAATATTCGTAATTTGTAACCCACTTCAAAATGGAGAAGCATATCCATTCGGCTCTATATTTTCTTTTGTTTTGGAATTCAAATTCAAATTCTAAAGACTAGATAAGCACCAACTCAAAATATACGGATTTTAAATAGTAAGTGTATAAATATACAGGACTACTATTTATATAGATAAATTTATTAAAAAAATGCCAAAAAACATGTCACGTAATTATTTTTCAAAATTTATTTGGAAAAACATATTCAAATGTTGAAAAAAGTAATATAAAACATACATTTTCTCATCTACGTTTTAAGACGGAGCTCGAAAATATTTTCGCTAAATATCCATCAAAAATGGTATATTAGGTGCCTTTTGAGACGTCTAACGTGAAATTATAAAATTTCACGTTGAAATTGTATACGTGTTCTTCCTTCTTCAAATTTTATATTCTAAATATATGGTGCTCTTTATAAATGAAATATTCTCTCTAGTTTTTTATCAACTACAGCCTAAATGATATGTTATTCTTATTTTTATTAAGTGGGAACCTAGTGTTAAGTCACTCCCTATTTTCAGTCGGATGAGGCACTGCGCGTCGAGTGGCCGAACTCAGCTTTGTCGCCTTGAGAGCCAGAGCGAGGAAATGAAAATATTAATAAAATTCATTCTCCTGTGTGGGAACCGAACCCACCACCGTCGCGTTTTCAGCCACACGCTTGTGCCAAAGCACCATTACGGCCCACAAGATGCCTAATTATTTTAATTTCACAATTTGAACACTATAAAGAAATAACTTTAGACGAAAGTTTACGTATATTAACATTTTAAATATACATATGTAAATGCAAATACTCAATTATAATTTATTTTATTTACCGTATGACAGGAGGTACGGCTTTTTACTCACAATATAACAATTTTATTTAAAAATACCGCCGCTGTTTATTAAATGAACTTTTTTCCATTTATTAAAATTTTATTAAATTATATACATATATTAATATACTTTTAATTTTTATATCTGCACAGTCTCCTACGATGTAGTATGTGAAAAAAAAATGTGTTAAAAAATAAATTTCCCTAAGTAGGATTTGTATTAGCAACCTTGCCAGCGATATTTTAGTGTAAGTACCATAAAAAAAATCAATATTAGCTTCATTTACGATTACCTCTATATTTGTGGGTTCCAACCCTACATGCGGGAGTCGACTCGGGGATTTTACATATCCAAATTGGATAATTCAATGTTGGATCACGTCACCCAATTACATTGTCCACGGAAAGCGAGAAAAAGGAACAGTGTGATTCGTTTCGTAAATTAGGCTTGTGTAAGGAAAGGTTTTTCTTTTTATTTATTTATTGCTTTGCGCTTTTTCCCGCATATCATAGTAGATAGACGGAATCTAGTGTTATAAAACTCCGTTCCCTACTTTCTGTAATTTTTTCGTAAATATGTTTTCGAGGTCTCTCCCTACCACTCTCAGAATTCATTTATTTCTTATGCAAAATCCAGAATTTACAGAAAACACCCGCAAATTTCATCAAATCCAGCTAAACTATTCAAAATCATTGCAATAAAGACAACTTAACAATTCCAATTTATATTAATGCGAGAGGAACGACAGTATAGGGACGTAGTTAACATTTAACAGTACAACAGGTGAGGTGAGCTCCTCGCACCTGGCGCCTCGCCAGCCGTTGTGTAACGTTTCAGGTTGAGGCTGTATTTGTGTCGCGTTCCACTGAAATATATTTTAGTTCTTTAAATAACATTCAAACTTGAATAGAAACTCAATATGGGTGTTCAGAGGTTTGGTGCCAAATTACAGAAGTTTTTATGTATTACAAATACTAGAGGCAAGTTATGGCGCAGGTCCACAAGCGTTCTACTGTACTCGTAAGCACGACAGGTTGTGGATTCGTTTCGCTTCGTATGAAAATGAAATACATAATATTTTTATTTCTTTACTCTGGTAAAGCGGTGCGTTGAGATTATAGTAGCCGAGGAATGAAGTCTTATTGGGAATGGACTTGAGTGGAGTGACTTAACACTAAGTTCTCAGGTTCTCTCTTAAAAAAGTTTATTTTTGGATAGTAACCATTGTGGACACTATTATTTTGGAGATCAAAATAATTTTAATATAATATGATTCCCTTGATTGGTGATCACATCTACAACCATCGTACCCTATAAAATATAATAGTATTTGCTGTGTCTCGAAACAATTGATTTCTGAATAAATAAAATTGTACACACGTAGCAATCTAAATCAAATAAGCTGCAATGCGGATCAAATGTATCTTTCATCTAATATTGATTCAGTTTTTCCAGTTTGCTATCATTTTACAATATCGGCGATAGATCGGCAACGTTTTAACTAATTACTGTAAAAGCATAACAGAGGAAGTAAAATTGTAAAAAAATACTAGTTTTTATAAATTTCCTTTCATTTTTTTTTTATAATATTCTAAATGTATTCAGTTTTGGCTTTAATTATGGATTATTTTTAAAATAATAATTTTAACCTATATACTGAACAAATGACTTCAGCAATAAATATATTTTTTTGCTTCAGCCTGCTACCTATTACTGGGTACTCTAGGCAGAGGGAATCTATTTTTAAGGCACTCCGCTCTCCACTTTCCGCCGAATTCTGAGGGCATTGCGCATTGAGTGGCAGCACTCAATGCCGTTGGAATAGACCCCGAATATTTGATATTAATTTCAGCTAATTTTATTTAATATTAATTCATTATTCAGCTAATTTCTTTTGATATTAATTTTAATAAAATCGGTCGCTCTGCCGAAAGTTCTAAGTTAATAAATATAAAAAAAATACAGTCGAATTGAGAACCTCCTCGTACAAAAGTCATTTAAAAAATCACCCGTGGCGTCTGAGCATATTTCGATATAATAGAAAAATATATGTTCTACATAAGAAAATAAAAATAACATACATACAAATTAAAATAAAATGTAGTAAGCAATATTAACCAATTTCCATATTTTCCATAAAACGACATGCTGGGGTATTTATCCGTAGTGTTTCATTTAACTTCGTAACTCGCTCACGCAAATCAAATCATGTGCCGGATGCCCATTTAATATTGCTTATATCGGATGCTAGGGCTGGGCTGCTATTTATTTTTGTACCGATTTTTATATTCTGAGATAAATGTTGCAATTTTATTTTTTTTTTGGTTCACTCTGTATCCTTTATGCAGCGGAATAGACACAGGAAGTTTTCATTAATCATCATCATCATCATCAACCTGTCCTCGTCCACTGCTGGACATAGGCCTCTCCAACGGCACGCCACTGAGCTCGATCAGCTTTTCGCATCGGGCGTTGCCCGCCACTTTGCAAATATCATCATCCCATCTAGCTAGAGGACGTCCTACATTACGCTACATTATTACTTTTTTTAAGACACTACAAATCATAAAAAAAAATACAGTCGAAATGATAACCTCCTTTTCTTACAGAAGTCGGTTAAAAATGAGGTTATGTCAGGTTACTCAAAATGAGTCAAAGCAAACCAAAAGTCCAAGAAACTTATAAAAGCGAAAACCAAAGATCTAAATTTATTAATATTTTCCATTTTGTAAGTAAAATTCACTTTCACTACTCTACTTGCTACTTACGTGCCGGATGTACGCTTAATATCGGTATCAAATACTCGCCTCGATACGGAAATTGAATTTTTCTACAGTTTTATAACGCTCCCTCAAGATAATCAGCGTCGGTAATAAATGTTCCTATAGACATTCCTTTATTGTTTATATTTACTGTTATTATATACTTACTTTTATGAAAGTTAATAAGTACAAAAAATTAATTGAAAAATATCTTTTGTCTTGAGACCAGTCGTTTCAATTTACGACGTATAAATTAATATTTTCAATTATTCGCTCTGGAGTTAAAAAAGTGCAGCGTTGAGTTGCGCCACTCAACACGCAATGCCTCCAAAACTCGGTGGAAAGTGGAGAGTGGAAAGTGGAGAATCCCCTTTGTCTACATGTGAAATATAACGTAAAAGTATAACGTAAAAATTAAACAAATATAATTTTTACAGAAGTTATTACCTACTGTGTTGGTATTTATATATGAGAACGTAATATAGACCTATAAATCCCACCCTGTGACTCCTTCCGCTTTTATTGAGGTAAATATTCCATCCAGAACCGATAGCCATTTTTATTGTCAAACCGTTTTATACCTATTCATTTATTTTTCCTTTGTAAGTTCCCAATTTTCGGCCCAAATAGAAATATTATGTTGAATAATAGTAATTAAGATTTGCAGACGCAGGGTAGACCTAGTGTTAAGACACTCCGTTCCACCTTTTCTGCCAAAACTTCGAGATATAGCGCATCGAGTGATGGGGCTCACCGCCGCGCTGTTTTGTCAAAGAAACAAAAAAATTAAATATTTAATTTCTCCGAATCGGATTCGAACCAACAACTGTTGCGTTTTTAATCACAGGCTGTGCCGTTGCGCCATGAAACTTCGAAGATTAAATTGACCTTTTATATTATGGATATATAATATAAAATAATATTTTTGAAGACAACTATCAGAAATCAACCCTGCAACCATCGTTAAAACAACCAGTTATAACACCAACCCTCCAAAACGCAATATATTTCACTGAAAAAGTATTGGCCCTCGCCATATTGTACTTCTGTTTAAACGTTTTAAGCTGTCATTTATTTGTACGGAGCAAAACGAACCCAAAACGGTAGCTCTAGCTCGGCAAAATACAAATTTCTATCGTAATAACAGTAGGGGAACTGATAAGTGAAGAAATTGACTTTATCCAAAGTAATTATACAAATTAGGTCTTCTTTTAGTAATTATCTACTACATGATTATATATCTATATATATAAAATCGAAAGGTCACTCACTCATCACGAAATCTCAGAAACTACATGTGCTAGAAATCTCAAATTTTGCATAGAAGTTATTTATAGGACGTAGGTGCTCGCTAAGACGGGAATTTGCAATATTCGACTTCTAAGGGGTTATTTTTGGGGTTGAAAGTTTGTATGAAACTTCGTTACTACAAATGCTAGGAGTCTCAAATTTTGCATGGACGTCTCTTATAAGACTTAGGTACTCATGGAGACACAAATTAATAATAACGTAGTTAACGCAGGCGAAGCCGGGGGCGGGCCGCTAGTAAGTTTATAAAAATTAATGAATATTTTTATTATCTCGCTGAGGTACCGACACAAAGCGTATCGTTAAGTAAGTCGAGTTAAGCCACTTAATACCAAATATCTCGAAAAAACTAAAAGCGTGAAAAATAGTGTTTTAATCGCAGCTAGATTGCATTTACCTACCCTACTATACACGGGGTAGCATCGTAAAGCTAAAGAAAGGAAAGAATAAACAACTTACAGTATAAAATAACATATGATTATACACGAAAAGTACGTCACAAGTACATATAAAGTTTTTGCTAACATATTTCTATAGATATTAAACATTCTGAACGAGAAAAGACCCTCAAAGTTGAATTGCTGTATCGATAATTCCACACAGCGGGACCGATTGAACGGGACCGCAGTCAAATCACGTCTTTATTGTACGGTGAACTGGTGAATGAGTGAATGGGTTCACGTGAAAGGATTAAAGCTTATTGAAAAGTTAATTTGAGGTTATGTCTTGAATTGACTTAAAATACTTAGCTATTAAATACTTACTAGGTGGGAAACTTAATTACTCTTTAGGGTTAATACCTGAAACGAAAAAGCGGGACTTTTATAGGATTACTTTGTTTTCTGTCTGTCTCTTTGATAATCTCTCTGTGTTATTCAAACCTCATTAATATTATATGATTTTAAAATCGATTTCCTTCTGCATGTGCATAAACTATAAAAAGAGTGATGAAAGTATTTTAACATTTAAAAAATATATAAGTTGACGTTTATACTATAAATTTAAGCTTATCGGGGTGGAGAAATTTATATCTTGATTGTTTCTGATTTAAAAGGAATATGCGGAAAATGTGTTAATATTAAAAATATTTTATTTAACATTAAGTTTTGTTAATAAGTAATGCTATCTAATAGAAAACAATTATTTTAACAATATTTTTCTGTATAATTTCTGTCCTCGATTAAGTATTATTATGGAACACGTGCGTACAAATGGGCAATTCTAAACTAATGGTAGATACAATCAAGATAAAAACGATCGAAGTCTATTATTATATATAATAAAAGAAATTGATATTTTTTCAATTATACTTAGAAATCGATTCGTGTCAATGTCACCCCACATTTATTTGTCAAATAATCCTTGAAATCTTAATATAATTTTGATTTTGGCACGCTCGTAACGCCATAATAAAAGAACAGAACCGAACAGAATTTGGATTGATAAATTTGTAATATTATGCACCATATACATAATCCAAATTGACGTTTTAGTTTAATCTAATGTAATATAAACAAGTCTGTCTTGCTACAGCCGGACTTCGTCTATCTCGAAAACTAAGTAAAAAGTGAAGAACGAAGTATCTTAAGCATGAGCTTCCTCTGCCTATGCCTTCTATAAGAGAAAAAACGTGAAGCGTGCTGTCTAAACAAGAATGGACATAAGTTCCCCATTAAATTATTTACTTATTACGTTAAACCATTAATATCTTGTGACCATTGACTGGCACCACATACAGGGAACCCAATATACAGGGAGTGTATCCCCATGATATGGTGACAGATACAAGATATTAAACCTCCTTTCCTTCTTTCTCTTCTCATTGGACAGCAACAGTACCTACAGTGGAATGTAAACCAACAAATCGTTTCAAGTATAGTGCAATATCGGCAACAGTAAACTTTCTATTTGTAACTAGAGCATGGAGAACAAAAGATATATTCACAAAGGAATCCCCCTATTTTTTAGCTAAGGTCGTGAATGCGGAACTATTAATCACTTGGACTATCGCTTCAGCTAAGAAATAGATTTTTTTTATAATATTACGCCCAAATAAATGATATAGAATTAAAGCTGAAATATTTATTCAATAGAAAAACAATCCTATACTATAATTACATTATTTAATGTAATTACTATAATTATTTATATGTCTAAATTTTAACGACATAAATAAAAGAAGGGGAAGAAGAAGAAAGGTGGTATACCCTGATAAAACGTTTCAAACAATTGAGGTGAGAAAAAAGATAGACTAGATATAAAAAAGATATGGCGATGCATTGTAATAGGTTTTTTTTACGAGAGGTGACCTAACAGAATATAGAGTAATTCACTTACTCTACGACGTGCGGGCTTTTTTGTATCGCGTAGCTTATTTATATGCGTGCGTTCGATTTCCAGTTGAGGAAAGGAAATATTTAACATTTTTAATTCTTCGCTCTGGTGTCGAAGCAAAGCGTAACGTTAGGTTCTGCCACTCAACACGCAATGCCTCCAGAATACGGCGGAAAGTGGAGAGCGAAGTGTCTTAACATGGAACTGTCTAAAAAAAACATACAGACGAATTACGCACATTTATTTTAACAATAAAAAAATAAACCAGTCTACGAATAAAGGGTTGTCAAAATAAAATACTCTACAAAATCTCTAGAAAATTGACTGTGATCTTTCTCATACACATGTTATATCCGTATGAAATATATAAAATATATTAGAGAGGAACTACGCACTGGCTACGTTCTGTGTCCCCTTCCTTTGTTCGGAGCTTACGCTTAGCGGAGCAACTTTATCAGTTTGTCGACATCGCTGTCTCTTTGCCTCGAATGTTTCTTAATGCGAGAAGCTTGTTCTTGAGATAACACGTATTACAAATTAGCTTTGAGTTTGAGCTTTGTTTACGGAATCCCTGAAATATATTATACAGAATAGTTAAAGTAGTCCAAACTTATTTTTATATTCTATATTATAAATATTAGATAGATACTATGTGGCCAGCTTGTGAGGAAATGCGAAAAGAAAAACGCAAAGCGCAGCGTTCAGCTCCACCACTTAACTCACTATGAAAATAGGGAATGGAGTGTGTTAACACTAGATTCCTTCTGCATACCCAGCTGTGCGCGGGATACGCCAGTAGGCAACAAGTTCAAACTTTACTTGCAAAATAACACTAGAAAATTAGAAAAAATATATCTTGATATGCTTTTTTTCATACACTTAACTTATTTATTCTTGTATCATTATTTTGTACAATATACATACACGAAGTTAAAAGCAAACATATAATATAAGATTTCGTTTTAAATGAAAAATGCAGTTGAATATAATGCTATCTACGTAGCATATTCGTAGCATAGAAAAAATATTAGGTTTTTACATACCTTGTCCTTATACTATAATAATAGAGCATCAGATATGTATTCAAGAAATTTTTATTCATATTTTAATTTTTTTTTGAGGTACAAAAAGTAAATTTAATGAACATATTAATTTTTTTATAAAAATAATCTGTAAAATTATAATTACGAATTTTATTTCATTATCTAAATTCCAGTACTGACTTTTCATTAAGTCCACTTAAGAGTAAGAGAATCATTATAAATAAAATATTATTTTAATTAGCCGCATTTCAAGTAGCTTACAAAGGACTTATGATATTAAAAATGAATGGAGAATTAATGAGACGATTAATATTAATTAACCCCTTACGATGTTTACTTCAAAAATTAGACATGTAAAATTTTACTTCGTACTAAACTAAAAATCCGCTTCACGCTCCTTCCCGCAAGTATCAGAGTAGACAAAGAGAGTCTAGTGTTAGGATGCTCCACCCCCCCACTTTTCGCCGAATTCTGGGAGGCATTGCGTGTTGAGTGGCGGAACTCAACGCCGCGCTTTGCCTCGACACCAAAACGAAAAAATAAAAACATTAAATATTTCATATCCACGAGTGGGGATCGAACCCAAAACCTACCACGTTTACAGTCACACGCTCGCGCCCATGCACCACGACTGGCCCCACATTAAAAATGAATAGAGAATTAATGAGACTATTTATATTACAATTTTTACTTAAAAAAAAATTAAGTCCATAAAAGTTTAATTCCTACGAAACTAAAATCGTTCGTTATAATTCCCCCGGCCTAGTATCAAGCTCACATAAACACTTAACACATTTACAGCTTGCAATTTACGTTTCTAGCAATTAAGAACCGTGCTTTCTATTCGAGATTCATATTTAGTTTTTCCCTCAAAAATGCTTTTAAACTTTAAGTAGTATAATTTAGATTTTTTGTTCACGTGGCCTGAATAGTTTGTAAGTTTATCAAATGGAATTAAAGGAATATTCTGAATAGAAATATGAAGTTCTATCTATTCTATATATAATTCAAAGAAAATGGTAGCTATACGAGTAGAGCATAAAATGACTAAACAATAATTAAATAACTCTAATTTATATAACTAGACCTCATAAAATTATTTACAAACGTTGGTCCTTAATGTTATTATTTTTCGGGTTCCTTATCTTTTAAGGAAAAAACCCTTGTAAGATCACATTGTTGTCCGGGATTTAAATACGCGCTATTTAAAAACCGTCCAAGCGCCTTGACCACTAATCCATACGTTCTCATCAAGCTACGTCGAAATTCTTATACCCTTAATACAACTTATTTATCTAGTTATTCTCTCTATAGGGAGATTTTTACAAATTTCAGTTACCCAAAGATACTTATTAATTATCATAAATACTATTTATTAAATATTGTTAACGTTTTTACGATATGACAGTTTATAAAAAACCTATTAACCTAAAACGAAAAAGCCTATTATTTTTTACCGACTGCTAAGGAAGGGTTATTTATATAGATGTTATTAATAGAAATGAGTAAAGCAATTCAATATGCTGTTATACCACGCTGACGGCCCTCAGTGGTTGTTTCTCTGACGTGCTGCATTATGCGCACTCCCACTACACTTGAACTTTAAATTATTGACCTTTTCAAACCTAATTATTTCCCATTCCCTTTGTTTTCAAATCTCTTTTGAGTCATCAATTGTGGAAGCAGCTTAACCTAACTTTCGCTAATTGACTTTTCTGAGTCGGTTTTTACCTAATTAACGCTTGTGTTTTCAGATCCGTGATTTTATTTTTCAACTGAATAAATAATGTTTAACTTTTTAAAATTTACTTTAATTATTTATTGTTTAAATATGCCCCGTTAAGTGGAGTATTAATGACATTGAGAATAAGGTTACATTTATTAAGGCTATATTTGTTACCTCTTAAAACCGTCTTAACAATAATTAGGCAATTTTAGTTAACTAGATTAGAGACAATTCAGTCCTCCGAATTTTTATTATTTTTTAAATGTCATTCCTTTAGACCTAGGTGAACCTATTAGGTATGATATATATTATCTGATAAGTAAAGCTGGGCACTAAAAAAATCAGTAAAACAGGACTAATGAAAAAACACTTTTATACTCTTTGTCACACTCAAATCACTTAAAAGTTTTCGCTCAAAAATCTATTCAAATAGCATAAAACTAAATACTAGATCCTATATCTTATAAAACAAAGTCGTTTTTCGTGTCTGTCTGTTGTTTCTAACTCTTCTTCTTCTAAA
>JAKRZM010000803.1:403240-419309 GCA_036379175.1 Heliconius cydno galanthus | reverse complement strand
TACTAATAAATTAAAATACTTTCTAATTTGACATGCAATTTATTCTGCCATGTTAATAACAACCGTCGTTGCTAAGCACCGGTTTGCAAAGTTTCTTTGTTGTTTTAAGAAAACGTCACCCAAAATGAACTTATATTTTGCTATTTATCCTTATAAAAATAAATATATTATATAATATTTAATAAATATTCTTATAGTTCAAGCAGGCGTAGCCGCGTCCGGGTCCACTAGTGTAATATAATAGTAAATAACATTATAACGCCTCTGCGCCATTAGTATACTATGACTGAAATAAACGTGCGACTGTAAAGGCGACAGGTTGTGAGTTCGATTTCCGTTCGAGGTATAGTCTGCTAACTTCCATAATTAATCTAAAGTTGAGAACATACCTACATACATTACGTTATACAGCGTCAAACTATATAACATTATAATAAAGAAATAGAAAAAATATATATAAAATACTCTATACAAAAAATATCGATTAACATTCTAAAAATAGTTATTTTGCAAGAGGTAATTTACTATAAGGGCTCAAACACCAAGGGTGGGTCGGGCACGTCACGTCCACGCCAGGGGAGCGACACAGGGATGCTCCTAGGGGATGACCGCCAATGACTAAGTAAGTTTGAAAGTGTAATAAATTATTCCGCTTCATTACTCTACTTGCATACTAATAAATTACTTCCTTAAAATTAAGTCGTCCACGAAATCGGGAAGTCGTTACGAATTTTTGTTAAGTCACTTAGAAAAGATACATTTAAAGTGAGGTTGATATTTTTGTAAATTTTCTAATGTACAGAATTAAATTAGTGAAAATTAAATTGTACAGTTCTCGTTACTTAAAAAATTAAATGATATACGAGTACAGCATCATTAGACTAGATCTTATATTGGAAAAACATATTTAATATAATTTTATTTAAATGTGTCCATTTGTACATTTGAGAAAAAAGATATTATGAGTGCAGCAGTAGCTCAGTTTTCTCTTTTTTATCCGATGATTGGGGTCCAAATAGTCGATAAAACTATTGAACACAACATAGCTCGCCTACTTGAATAACATAGCACAAAAAAAATAAACTTATTCGATGTTTCTGAATGAGTCTTTTCAGGTATAAATTATTATATCTAATAAAAAAAACCACTTCACAAACAAAACAAATGCAAAATACATATTTTTATTACTACAGTAAACGGCTTATGCAAATTGAAAGCAACAAAAAGATTTAAAAACATTTTATTCGAAATATAGATATAATAAAATTGTCGTTATATTTATTTATAAATGTTTTACAATTTACGCGCGTGCCACTGACAGCGCAAAAACAAATGACGTTACTGCTGGACTTGAGTGTAGCGTTCGGGCAAGAGATGAAAAACGTGATTGATGATGCCAGAGCTTTATGTCATAAAAATAACTTATAATCTTATTTTTATTGTGATTTTAGTTTTATCACAAATAAGTATATTTATATGGTATAGGATTGTAAGGAATGGGCCTGTGGAAGTAATTATTAAAATACTATAAAATATTCATATTTCTAAATTCGTATGGGCTAAATTCAATATAAAAGGTACTTAAAAATATTAAGTTATATCTTTACTTAATCTGAATTAGTATCTCTAATCGTAAATAAATATTTGTATCAAACTGGAATCAAATTAGCTAGTAGCAAGATGTAGTAACAACTGGGCCTGTCCTATAACTACATTATAATGGCTTCCTATAATAAAACCCAAACAACTATGCTGTGGACCAGGTCAGGGTATGGAATAACAACAGAACTCCCTAAAGGGTAATACTAAATCAACCATGTTATGAAGCGCAATATTGCGGAATGGTACTCTTGTGTCTATATGACTTGCGTGTGTGGCATACTATATACTTATTTGTATATCATATTATTATATGAGTTATATATATACATATAATAAAACATAATTTTTATTAAAACAGTTAAAAGTTTCTCTTCTACAGTATCGACTTATGGTTGTGGGCTCGAAGCCTCCTGGGGGATGTATCATATTATTTTGAATTAATTAAATGTTTTTGTTTTCCCGATCTAGTGACGTCACCAACATATAACGTATATATATTTGCTAAAATTGAAAAGCAATAACTTTTCACTACATAGCTTTTGTCTACTTACTTACGAATAATAATATTAGTATTGCATGTGAAAGCTGTAGGTTGTGAATTAGATTCCCATTCTAGGGCCGCCATTCAACAGGCAATGCCTTCAGAATTCAGAAATGTCATAATTGAGATGGACATTATACACTCTCCCTAACCTACTACGTGCATTATACACTATGAAACTAAAAAAAAGGATAAACAATTTACTTATATACATACTATAATACTTACGTTATACAGAATCATTAAAATACAAGCAATCTTTGTCTAAAACTTGTATAATTACCACGCAACAATACGCAACACTTAATATTAGAAGTTGGAACGCAAACGGTCCGCCTACTTGCGGCTTGATTAATGGTCCTACCCTCCATGGCCTCCATTATTACAGTCGTCGCTTGAACGAGCTTTCCATTTTCCCTCTGATATTTTTTTTTGATATAACTATTTTTTTCTTGCCCTAATAATGGTATCCACATGCTATTTATTGATTCTAAGGCTATTTATTTCTGTGTTAGTTTCTATGGATTAAACAACTATAACTATAACTAAATATTTCTAAATATTAGAAATTAAAACATGGAAGAGGTACATGTTAAAGGTTTATTTATGTTAAATTCACTTTAAGCCCCCATTAAAATTTTAACCGTAGATTGGTTCGCGGATGACGTTTGGAAATATTTATATTTTAAGCCTACTTGAAATTGCAGCAAAAATCACGATTTTCACAACTCTTAATTGGCGGAGAGTTGAAAAAGATATACATGCCTTACATGTTTTATATCTATATCTTGCAATAATGTTGTAGATACGAATTTATTTATTTATGCCAATAATATGTACTACGAATAATATGTGAATAGCTACTATAGATATACGTTTTGATTTTGATTTGATTCACTGTAGTGGAAGATACTTATTTGCTACGGCTTCTTTGAAATATGATCTACTTAGTTCTATTTATTATTTATTTCAAGTTTTAAGGTTTACATTTTTATTGATGGTAACAATAAGAATATATTTTGCCTGAGATGATAGGTAATAAAATATTAATTTTATAGAATTCTTGTTCTTAAAAATGTATATGAACTTTTAAAAAACAAGTTTTCTAGATTTTTTTTTTCATGGTATATTGTATTTTACAAATCAAACCCTTTCATTTGATACTCACATTAATTAGGTGGGTTGTGCAAACACAACTTAGTCTCAACATTAGATTTCCTGTACCCTAACCAAAAATAATAGGAATAATAATAAAATAAAAATATAGTAATTTTATATTACAGTATTCTTGCTTAAACTAGAAACTCGATTATCTTTACAATAGTATTCTCTTATTATTGCTTCTGCCATTGCTTAAAAATCTTATATCTTTGAGAGAACTTAATTTATCCCCACGGAGCTGTGGTCTAAACTCTAGACTGTTAAGTGCACACTTTATTAAAGTTTATAAAAGTTCTCGTACTAAAAATAAGTGGACTAACTCTTTCGCCAGGAGATAAGTTCATAGCTAGTATCTACTAATAACATAATAATGTACAATTTGCCTGTAGGTGTACCCTTTTATTTATTTTTTTTAAAATACTTTGAAATTTTTGATTTAGTTTACAGTCATACATCACTTTTTTTTGTAGCTATACGCTGTCCTGCATGTAACAAGGTAGGCAGAGGAAACCTCTTGTTAAGACTCTCCGTACCCGTATTCCAAGGCATTGTGTTGTTATTTCACACTAAAGATAAATTCAACATTTAAACTTTTTAGAACCGTCCAAGCTCTCTGACCTCAAAACATACGTCAAACAAAATTATTTATACACAGTTATTTTTTTCAGGTGTTTCACTGGTATACATGATGGCCGTCCTGCCAGGGCTACTTCCTTGGAGTGGAGGTGGTGGTGGCGCTGGTGCTTGGTTCCTGTCCCTGTGCCATTTACTTGGCGCTTTGGCACCTTGGTGTGGGTCCTTCCTATACCATCTCTTTATGAATCACACACATGGAGCAGCCTTATATCACAGGTTGCTTCAGCTTGATATGCTGGGCATCTGGGTTAGCCAGAGTATAGGTAAGTGGATATTATAAGTCTAAATAATATTAAAAACGAAATAAAAATGTAATTTAATCGTCTTTTTTTTATACAAGGTTTAAGATGTGTAATTATTTTTTATGTCAGGTCTCAATATTTTTTTTTAGTACGAGGCCAGTGAACGTAGGCACGATACCTTTTGCTTTTGTTTCTGGGGTATATTACAATACGAACTTTTTATAAGCTATATAACACGTCGTGAAGAGGGCCCTGACAAGCGAAGCCTACGTGCACCTTTCGGAGTTGTTGCCAGCACCGCATCGATATGGCGTTCTCCGTATATATTTCAACAAAATAGAATGAAAAAATGGCAGTTTCCTTATAATTTAAACGTAACGCTTAAGAACTAAAACACAATAAGAACACGTGTTACTAAAAGCATTTTAATCTTGTGTTGATGTGAATGAATTCAATTCTTCTTATTTACCTCATTGTGGATTAACATTGCGAAGAAACGGTGTTAATATTTCTTAGGTTCCGTTGTAAAAAATATTTACATAAATTAAACGGATTCCGAAGCACTTCTTAAAAATCATAATAGGATAGTTTCTAAATATTTTTTTTACATATAACAAAAAAACCTAACCTACTATTTCTTCAGCAATAGTTCCAAATGTTCTGAATTTCCACCTAAATTACAGGGCGATGCGATAATCTTTCCAATTCCAAAATAAGCAATATGTGCAAAATTGTGTCAAGGCTATTTCCTTATCGCACGCCATGTGAAACTGTAATACTTACTTGCTTTGAGAAATTTTTATTTGTATACATTTACTATGCCTATTGTATACTGTGGGTGGAAAAGTATTTTGTCGTCTTTGTATATGCCGCATCTTACAAAGCAGGCGAATCGAAGCATAGATTCTTTATTCCGCCCTATTTTTTGTAAATCTTTAAGAATCTCAACAAAGATAAAAGATAAACTGTCCCCCCAGTCACATTCGATCCTACTACCATCTCGATACACCTTTCATGGTTTCTCACGTTTCTAAGGATTGTACAGGGTGAGTCATATTGAACTTTCCGGTTTTGGAAGGACGTTGCACGTAAAATTAAATAACATAATATATTTTCCATAGACAAAACGAGGGCACTGCGGCCTACGACGTAGCCGACATCTTAGTGACGCAAATACTAAAAATAATACGAAATATCTTACTACAACTTTTCCATTTTGCCATTCAAGTTTATTTACTATTTATGAATCCTTTTTCCGAGTTGGCATAAAGACATATCTACTGTAGGAGAGAAAAGGATTTAAAATAAATACAAATTTTCATGAAAATTTACGAACAAAATGAGAAGTCGTAGACAATTTTTTTGCTTATAATATCAGTGTTATATTTACTTACCTATTTTTACGGTATTTGCATGATTAAGTTAATTGTTCAGGGATTTTACTCAGTATTACCTCGGTACCAGGAGTGAGTGGGCACCTAACCCACAATCATGACGTCACAGTCACACGCTTGTACCCATCAGCCACCACGGCCTCCATGTTGTATTAATTTATGTCATAAAGAGAAAAAAAAAATCAAAACGTCGAAAAAGACATTTTAAACAAATGAAATGAATAGGAATTATTTTAAAACATATATAACCTGCTACAAATATAAATTATAGCCTTTATTTAAAATTCCGCGTAATTATTTATGTATATACATTTCAACCGAATTATATTCCTCGAAATGCGTACCAGCTGCGGGATGGGGTTTCCAAACAAACATCTGCTCAGAGATTCATGATATAAATGGAAGTTTGCCTTTGGCAGAGGACAGAATATGTCCGTCGTCCGACGCACAGATCAGAACTTAACTAATTTTCATATTTTTTTAATAAATCTTCACATCCTTGTGCCCTGCGCAGTTAAAATTAATTAATTTAAACAATTTTAATAATTTAGTTCATATATATTTAGGTATGAATTCAAATATTATATCTACATTACAATGTTCATACATCTATTATTAATATTTATTAATACTTTAAGTTCAGAACCATCTCGGGTGAAGTTAGTATTCCTCTGGCGATACTTTAGCTATTATCACTTTAATCGTTCAGGTCCAAGTTGTTTCCGCATAATTGCCAATAAAAAGTTTCTCCTGTCGATGAAGTCGAGAACGACTCAATAACATTACTCAACATTGAACTTGGCTCTCATTTCACATTTATATTTATATTTATATATTTCTATGGGGTCCAAAATGGCCGCCTCAGCAAAATGGCGGATTACAAATGTTTACACAACCCAACCATTTTGCGTATCAAATCTTAATGATAATATTAATTAGTAAAATATAACACAACCCTCTGTTCTGAAATAAATAAATAATATCTCATAATGCCTCAAGAAGTAATCGGATGGTGAATTTAGGGACTTCTGAACTAAAGATATTGGTGCTTGGACTAGTTTAATTTGTCTTGGCAAGCAATCTGGAGTTCGATGATATCGAGCATCTGTTATATATATGTAATGTATATGATGATTTTAATTTTGTTTTTTATATGTAGGTGAACACAATTTTTAATTCGAGCTTTTTTTTATTATGCATTTTCCTAATATGTACTAACATTTTTTTTACAAGTGATATATGTTTAACTGGCGCGTCATCAAAGAACTATATATTATATTGAATTGCTATTAAAGTCACAATGACAAATCGATTGTATAAATACACGATGCAGTTCTAAAGTGTTGACCGCGCGCGCCGAACTATTATATATTTACCGCTTAACTATATTAGACCTATGGCATCGTTTCTATGGATATAA
This sequence comes from Heliconius cydno galanthus, assembly GCA_036379175.1. Classification (NCBI taxonomy): domain Eukaryota; kingdom Metazoa; phylum Arthropoda; class Insecta; order Lepidoptera; family Nymphalidae; genus Heliconius; species Heliconius cydno. The sequence goes on along the minus strand of JAKRZM010000803.1, from coordinate 412,313 downwards.
GAATAAATCAACAAACAATCATTTTCTTTAATATTGTAATATTTTTACATGATATGTGGTAATTGTGAAGACAGTCATGGGCCAGGCCTCAAGGTGTCACTGTGAACGCGACAGGGTGTGGGTTCGGTTTCCACTCGATTTATGAAATATTATTGTTTTTATTATTCTGCTGTTGTGGCAAGGCAAAGCGCTGCGTTAAGTTACGCTACTCAATTCGCAATGGCTCCAGAATTTGGTGGAAAATGGAGAACAGACTTAACATTAGTTTCCCTCCTTCTGATAATACTTATATACTTATATTTTTTAAAAAACGTTTTTTCTCTCTCCCGATAATTTGTTTAATTATTTTTGCTTTACGCTTCATCCCGCTACTACATAGCAAGAAGGGCAGAGAGTATTTAATGTCAAGATACACCACCTGAGTTCAGCCTCTTGTTTTTATGAATTAGAATTACATAAAAAAATTAAGCAATATAGAGTAGACATGCTCTTTTGATCCCAAAAATGCTCTCAAAGTTCAATTACAGTCTATAAATACCCCCTAAGACGACTTAAGTGACGGTCTGTTCGTGGAATATCAAACATTTCTCAGAGTAGTGGCGCTGGGCACTCGTAAATCTTGCGGTGCTCCAACCGGTGGGTGAACCCTTTAAATCGGCTTTTCCACTATGAATTATGTATTTATGTTGACATGATTCCATTTACATTTTAGTTGCGATGTTTCTGTGTATGATATAAGTGAATTTGCATGTTCAATCATAAGTTTTATTGTCATCATAAAGTTTTCTCATTTTATAATGTAAATAACTCTACAATGTAATAAATATTAAGTACCGTGATATTTTTTTATCTTTTCGCAATAAAAATGCGATTTTGAAACCCAACGCTGTACAAAATCTATACTTTTGTACTTATTAAGAAAACTTATTAACATTTTACTCATAATTGCGCTTTGTCTTGTTAGAGAGTACAACCATCGTGTTAACAGTCAGACGATGTACGAATGCCTCGATAACCGAATTTATATTAAAATAATTAGAGGATAATAATCTATGTTTCTATATATATTGAGGCCGTAATGATGCATGCGACTAAAAGCTTGACAGTTCTGAATTCGATTCCCATTTGGGGGAATAAAATATTTTCAATTCCTTACTCTAGTCACGAGGCAAAGAGCCACTTAACACGCAATGCCCCAAAATTCGGCGGAATATAAGAAACGAAGTGTCATAATGGGAAAAGAACTGTCTTAGCATTAGGTTCCCAGGTTCCGTCTGCTTACCTTGCTATATGCGTGAAGCTAAAAAAATGTACATGCAAAAAAATAGAGTTGCACCACTAGCTACCTCTAAATACAAAACATAACATAATTCAGAAGATGCGTAAACATAAAATGTTACAGCTATATGAGCAAACAACAAAACGTACATACATATATCTATAGATTTTTTTATGAAGGCGTGGCAAATACAGGTTTACAGTGAGCGACATCATCACGCTAACACGCCACCGCATATTAGATTTTGTCATGGAAATACTAATTTGTTATGCATTTATAATATCCGTGGTTTGTGAATTCCTATTTAAATATTCAACATGTTTGTGTCAGATTCAGGATTGTTGGAATGCTTTTTTTATATTAACTTTTGCATATGTTTTTTTATTATTTTCAGTTTTTTACGTATTTAGCAGGGTAGGATGAGAGATCGTAGTATTCGAGCCTTTTTAGCGAAGCAGGGTACGCAGAGGAAGTACAGAAGTAGGGTTAAGGCACTCCGTTCTCCATTTTTCGAGATGCGTGTTGAGTGATGGAAGTATACGAGATATTTTGCCTTCTTACCAGACCGAGAAAATGAAAATAATAAGTTTCCCCGAGTGCAAATCTACAACCATGTTACTAGTACCCAAACCATAACCTTTTCTTATCAACTGCTAGTATGAAATTAGTTTTATAAAGTAAAATGTAGCCCATTTTAGAGTCGCAATATCCTCACAACGTGCGAACTGGTCACATATATTTCCAAATAGGGCTCATTTTCTCCAGACGCTTTGTAGGCTTAATTGAAGAATTGATAAATAAATTAAAATTTTTGCTACATAATTAAAATCATATTTCTATATTTTAAATACTAAAATCGCTTTTCAGACGGATTTAATATCAACAACATCGTTAACTTGTGTTTTCATTAAATATAACAAAAAGGGACATTTAGAAGCTTGAATTAAAACAACAATTTCAAAGGGTTCTCCAAAGTAAATTAATAGGGCTCGATTTTCATGGACATACAATCTTTGGGAACATTGTTAGGAAGTTGGTTAGCGTGCTTACCAAGGTGAAGCGCGCGGGTCAAGTGCACCTCGCACCGTCACGCTGGCGTGCGTCCGCGTTCACTACGTAAACTATATTTTTAACTTTATATAACGGTTAAGGATATTTCTTTTATGTGAAAGTGTTTTTAACTATTTTAGCATAAGCGTTTGATTATAACGCGATATTTGTGAGTTCGATTCTCACTCCGGGAATGAATTGTTATTCATTAATATTTTAATTTCTCTGGTACCAAGGTAAAAGCACGGCGCTTTAGACAGACAGAAAAGAAAGTCGAAAGTAGGCAGAAAGTGGGGAAAGAGTGTTTTAATACTAGGTTATCTCTGCTATATGCTGGATACAGCGACGAGCTGAAAAAAAGAAGATAATGTTTTAATAGCTGCAAATATTTAATAAAATATATTTTAAAAAAACTTTTTTTACATATAATATGTACATATAGGTAGTTATGTCTGAAAAATATAATTTAAGTTCTATTCCACGAGTACACGTGCACTTTATGATGATATGAAGTACTTTAATATTCAATATATGTTTAGGTATGGTATACAATTTCAACGATTGAATCGTATTATAAATGAAAGCTAGGGCTGTATTAAATGCAATTATGGCACGGTCGTGGCTGAAAATACCGGGAAATGGGTTATTTTCTATAATTATGTATAATCTATTGAAATAATTTGTTTCTTTTTTGTTTATACAAATCATCCAAAGTTACACAACGATAGTTTCATTTGATTTTCATTAGAAAAATACGATTAATCCAGTTTAAGAATTTTATTTAAAATGTGTAATAATTACGAAAATCAAAGATGTTATAATAATTTCATTATTTTACCAAATGCAACTATTGTTTTAAAAGAAAATTATTGAAACATTTTTTTATATTATTATCTGGGTATCAAAATATATGTCAATATAACAGCGGCTAAATCGTGACCTACATCTGTTTGTTTAAATATCTTTAATAATATAAAAACGATGCAAAATTCAAACAAAAATACTAATTTAAAGCATTATTTACATTATTTCTTAAGCAAACTGTATTCATAACTACCTCTCATTCCATTAATATTAGATCCGGAACTCTACCCCTAATGGATTAGACTTTAAGAGGCCTCTGTCAACATGAACTGCTACGTTTTTCTCTTCTAAAACAATACGACGACGAGGGTCGCTCGTTTACAATTCTATTTTTGCATCACAGAGTGGGTTAAAAGCAATAAAAACCGGTCAAGAGTGAGTTTCATTCGTTTACAGAAAGTTGTGACCTTTTACTCGCTGTTATTTTTTGTGGATTCAATTATGTTTTTTATGATAAAAAGTAAATTATCTTCAAAGAATTGGTTCCCTTGGCAATTATTCGACGAGTGTTTCTAAATTCGTTCAAAGGCGACGCTATAGCTACGCCGTAGCGCCGTAGCACTTAGAATTCCACTCATCATTCTCCACATGCCATATGAAGTAACTATTATGTGTTCTTGTTGTAATAAACTAACTTTAATGAAAATTGTTCTACTAACTTTATAATTGAATTATTCTACTATACTAAATTATACTTTATAATAAAATTACTAGTAACAAATAATAAAGCAATTATACTATTTAAGGTAAGTTTGACTTAAACGCGATAGTTGTGGGTTCGATTCCCTCTTGCAAAATGATAATTTAATAAGGCACTCCGTTCTCCTTTAAGACACTTCCGTTACCAAAGCGAAAAAATAAAATATTAATATTTCATTATGTCAAGTGGGAATAATTTAAAAATTAAAAATTTAAATGAAACTAAGAATTAAGAATTACAGTTCGCTTATAATCCCAATGTCGTGGCTATACAATATCACTACTGCATTACAAGATAAGTCTAAAGTGAAAACGAGGTCCCCAGGTAGCATAAAATGTCAGTAGGTCCGCTGTCTATGTAACCAGGTCGCCTTATTAAGCCGCTTTCTCCCCACTTCACTTTCACGACGAAGGTAAACTATTGCTGGGTACTTTAATTAAAAACTTTCTCGCTATCGAGTCTGAATTGAAATGCTTATATTTTTATTGGAATTACGTAATTGGATTTTGAAATGTTAGAAGTTTTTATGTTTGAAAGAAAATTGTATCTCTATATCTTTTATTTACGAGAAAATATATATACAATATGACCACAGTCGCTATATGTGTTTGAAAGGCTTTGACTACAAATGATCGTTGTTGGTTGCATTGCCTAATTCGAAAAACTATTTATATTAAAATTATAATTTTTGATTATGTTATAAATAAAAAAAATAAAAAAGGATTCTAATTAAGAATTTAAACCATTGACACTTTGGACTGTACAAGTACCCGACGTTAGTAGGTTTAAAACTTCAAACTCCACTCGATGAAAAGAAGTATTTTCATTTCCTCGCACTAGTAAATAGAGCTGCGCCACTCAACACAGAATGTGCCGAATTTGAGTGAAAACTTGAGAACGGAATAACACTAGGTTCTGTTTGTCGACCCTGAGAAAAGGAGAAAAATGCTAAATGCTCGATACACAGCATAAAACTGAAGAAAAAATTTAAATAAGAATAAACACNTTCGTGTGGAGTATATATAATAAATCTACATGACATGCAAAGTTAAACGAAATATATAAGCCCTTTAACATGCAAGAGCTAAAAATATTATTTATACTATTTTTACTTCTACTTTCTATTATTATATTACTTCTACTTCGTTATAAACTTTATTTCTTATATCTTTAGTTTTTTTTAGTAAGAAGAACCTGTTGTTAAAACACTTCGATCTCTACATATTACACTTATTATTAACATACATAACATAACCTAATCCAGAAAATAAAAAAATCTTGGAATGATTAGATGACTTTTGTATCATACAAAAAACTTTTTTATAATATATAAAAAATATTATTGTTGCTTTTACTTCTTCCTTAAAATTACTATTTACTTATTATTTACTATTTGACTACTATTATTAATTTTAAAATAATTAAGTTCAGACATTAAAGCTATTTTTAATAATAGTCCTATCTTTCCTTGTTTTGCTTGCTTGTGCCCCTGCGCCACGACTAGTTTAAATTCGGAGGAAATTAGGAAGCAGAGTGTCTTAACACTAACCTCTTTCTAGCTACGCTACTAAGTGCAGGATGGAGCGTGAAATAGTTTTTTTAAATTAAATAAGATTAAATGAATTTAAATGTTCCGTTAAATAAATTTCCTATTCAGCCATTGTATAGTGACGCGGCTTCTATCAATTTACAATGTCGCTTGTTGCTAAAGAGCTTTTCATTCCACAATATTATACTTAACCCATTTCTATTCTATTTTAAACTTTTTTATTCCATGTATCAAATTAAACTAATTAGAGTAGTTTTATTTATGAACCTCTAATATATAAACGTATAAAGATAGCTAGTGTTTTGAATGTAAATTCCTCAATATAATTTAAATGAAAACATTGCCTCTGTATACATTTAAAAACATTTTTTTGCTAAAAGCGTTTTGAAGTAGATTAAAAATTAAAGTTATTTCTTTTATGTGTGTGTGTTATTTAGTTATAATCAGTTTTAACATCATCCTCGGCGCTCGAAGTAAGTTGTATATTATTGTTCAGTTCATTTATCAATCTTTACACAAGTTATTATCAGCATATGCAAAGACACAATTCAATAATTACGAATTCAAGAATTATACACACACTCACCAGCTAACATCCATATAACTTAATAGAATAAATACCACTAGCCTTTTAAAAATCCCCATAATATTAAAAAAATTATCCACTGGCTCCTGATCGTTAAGGAGTTAGGTCTTCTATCATCATCAGCTCGTTACTGGGCTCATAGGTGAAGACTACAGGAAGCAAAAAGATGTTTATTATAATATAAGATATTATATGAACACACATACTACGTGCTTATAAAATTCTTAAGTCTTTCTCGCCTTTCCTGGGATTCCATCATTAGATCCTGATTTGGTGACAATGGCACCAATGGGCTAGTATATTCTGTCAAATATAAAAACTGAGAAATCGACACAAATGTTACAGAAATTTAAAGTTGACGAATATAGAAACTGTTCCTTTTAAAAAAAGAATTTAGTTAAAAAATACATAAACGTGTTCTAGCCGCCTTTTTTTACAATTAACAATTAGTTCGTTATCATCAACTTTTTCCTTCCTTTCTAAAGGATCGTTATGAAGAAAACTTTCCAAAGAGAGAAACTTTGTGCGAGAAATAATGAAAAGCTTTACATTAATAAGCTCTTACTTCACGCCCGACGACCAGAATACACAATGAGATCTAATGTTACCTCTAAATTCTATTTTTGAACTTCAAAATGTTCATTTTGTTTCAAAGTTGTTCTCTACAGATACAGGTAGTGTTAAGACAACAAGTGGAAACAGAAGTGTTTAAGTTCACAATTAGACACTTCTGTTTCCACTTACCGCCGAATTCGGGAGGCATTGCATATTGACTGGCGGAACTCAACGCCGTGCTTTGCCTTGTTATCAGAGCGATTGGAGTTGGAATCGAACCTATAACCTGTAGCGCTTACAGTCACACGTTTTTGCCCCTGCGCCAGGACAGGCCTCCATTTATGTAAAGGCATGCAAAAAAATTGTTGACTTACTATTCATTTGCAGTTAAGTTAAAATATTATGTAATATTTTTTTGGAATTAGTATAAGCAAAGAAGCAAATTCATTAAATATAGGTGTAATGAAATGTGAAACTAGTTAAGTCATTATTTATTCTAATTTCAATATATTGTAATGTATTTAATGGTATTTTCCGAAGTCGTAGTTGTCGTAGAACAAAAAAACTCTAATAAATACTTACGTACTACTTCATACATCTTAGACTTTTAGAGCAGTGACATTTATAAATAACCATTTCCGCAGTAGTGAAATAAAATTAAAAATATTTGAAAAAATAGCCAAATTCAAATAACAAATATAACAAATGTATAATAATATTTAAAATAAGATGGAATGTAACCAAGTAACCCAACCAAATACCTTAATCTCTTGTATAAATAAGTGATCTATTTACATCCCTTCCAGCGCTGGTCGTACGCTTTCATTGATCGGCGTAGCTTAAAATATGTTTAATAATTCTAAGTCTTTTAGAGTGGTCGAGAATTGAATCTTTATTCAGTTGGAAGATTTTGACCTGTTATGATATAAACATATAAATAGCGGCGTTTAGTTCCGTCACTCAACACGCAATGTGTCTAGAATTCAGTGGAAAGTAGGGAACGGTAGTTTGTTAATGAGAACTGAGTGTCTTAAGGTTTCGGGGATCCATCCGCCTACTCTACTTTGTGCGGGATACAACGTAAAGCTAAAAAAACATACATCATCGGTAACGCTGAACAATTATACTATTAAAATCATTTTTAATTAAAATAAACAAATTATTATTATTTTTAAATATAATATTTTTTTAAAATAAATCTTTAAAAGTTATCTAAAAAGTTATTTTAACATTTTATCCTTTTTACATACTCTATGCATACTCTACAGAGTCACTTTTAACATTACTATCTTCCGTATTTTATATATACATACAATAAAAATATATTTATTTTTAAATGTTATGAATTTTATTTATATATTTGAACCCCTAACTATCATGTTAGCAGGTAATGCTAGTTAGGCATACACCACCCAACACTGTTAATTACTATATAAAAAATATATATATAATTATCGCTCTCTATATTTTCTGTCCAAACATTTTTCGTTTTAATAAAACAGGAATCCGACCGCGAAATCGTTTTTTGCCAGATGGTGGATTTTACACAGAGATTTTCCAGAGAGCGACTTTAACGACACTTTCGGCTCACTGCGACTCGGGATCTTCATTAATATTAATAATATAAAAAGGCTCCATTATTTTATAATACAGTAGTAGTCCCAACATCAAAACTAGAAAAGATATTCTATAAATACAATGTTATATTATTATTATTCAATCCCACTCGAAGGAATGACCTTTTTCCACTTCTTCGCTCTGGTAATAAGGCATAGTAAGACGTTGTGTTTCTGCACTCAACACAAAATTACTTAAGACCTGGACGGACAATGGAAAAAGTAGCGTCTTAACACTAGGTTCCCTCTGTCTACTTTGCTACGTGAGGGATAATGCTAAGAATAAAAAATAATAGGCGAATTGTTTATATGATTAATAGTCGACTTTATAAGTGTACTTCCCGTTGACCTACAATCCTGAAATTAGTAATGAACCCTCGATGAGCGAGTCCGACTCACACTTGACCGGTTTTTTGTCATTACTGGGGGCTGAAGTTACAGTAACAGTGTTGCACGGGGATTAAAAATAACCTAGTTAAAAAAAAGTAGAACACTGTTTTACTATTCGCTACAAGATATTTTAATATATATTTAAAAAAGGATCATCTAGTAATCCACTACAATGCAAAGCATTGGAAGAATAAAATGTTTTATTTTTCCTAGATAAGACTAGATATATAACAACAATGGAAACAAGATCCGGCGTTCTTGTTAAAAGTTAGAAATTATTCAAAAATATTTAAAAAGGTATGTGTCCAGGCTAAGTCTATGCATATAAGAGCAAAAATTTTGAACTCTAATAATAAAATTAAAGCTACATGGGATGCTATCACTACTGTAACTGGGAGATCTAGAGCTGTCAGTGAACCTATTAAATTAAAAGTTAATAATATAATCTTAAATTCAGATTTAGAAGTGGCAAATACTTTTCAAA
>JAKRZM010000803.1:353590-400389 GCA_036379175.1 Heliconius cydno galanthus | reverse complement strand
TAACTCCTATGCAAAATTTCAGATTCCTAGCACATGTAGTTTCTGAGATTTCGTGATGAGTGAGTGACCTTTCGATTTTATATATATAGATTAATAATTCATTCCCCCGAATGGGTATCGAACCCACTACCATCGCGTGACAGTCATACTTTGTCTTCCTGCGCCACGATGACCTCAAAAATATGTAATTTTAATATTTTATCATAACGTTTGACTAAAACGTGGGGTAAGTGGGTAAACGCGATGATTATGGGTTCGATTACCACTTGGGGAATAAATTATCCTATAGGTACTCCATTATAAAATAATGTGCGACATTAAGTTCTGCTACGGAGTGTCTTAACACCAGGCAGAGGACCTCCTTTATGCGGAATAAAATACCTGCAAATTTAAATATAACAAATATGTATAGTACACAAAAATATAGAGATTCATTTTTATTTTAAAATCAAATTAAATTTTATGTGGTTAACACTGTAAGCCTTATTTTTCAGCTGAACGTGTCGTGAAATATCAATTGAAAATACGTTCAATCGAAATATCGTAAACTTTGAAAGAAAATCGAATTTGTTGAAAATTGAAAATGTTTCATTGGCCTATCTTCTTATATAAGTATTTTCGTTTTTTACTAGAAATATGATAAGTTTTTATTATACTTTAAAAAAGTAGAATGCGGATGACACATCGGCTATTAAAATATCATTACAAGAAACATACTTTTTTATGTGTACAATGTCTAGTAATCATATTCATGTAGGGTAAAACTATTCAGTAAAAAACACAGCAGGTAGCCAGAGCATTGCATGTTAAGTGGCGGAACTCGACGCCGCCCTTTGCCTCGACATCAGAGCGAAAAAATAAAAATATAAATTTTAATAAATATTTCACTTTTTTTGTACATAATGTAAGATTTCTGCCGCCATTTACAGTATTTGTTGTTTTAGAGGGAACCTAGTGTTAAACACTCTGTTTACCGTATTTAATCTTCTAACCAGAACGAGGAAATGAAAATAACTTATTCCTTCCAATGCCGCATAACGAACTAAGATAATTAAATAATTATATGGAAAACTACATAATTATTAGAAAACAATCTAACAAGCTAATTAATAAAATAATTGAACCATTATCAGTATTTATCCTATCTTTAAAGAATGTCTATAATCGTAATAATACAATGTTATATAAAAATTAGAGGCAGTCGTGGCGCAGCGGCACAAGGGTGTGACAGTAAAGCGACGGTTGTGGGTTCGATCCCCACTCGAGGAAGTGAAATATTTATTTGAATTTATATTTTCATTTCTTCGCTCTGGTGTCGAGGCAAAGCGCGGCGTTGAGTTCTGCCACTCAATACTCAATGCCTCCAGAATTCGGCAGAAAGTGGGGAACGTGAAATGTCTTAGCACTAGGTTCCCTCTGCCTACCCTGCTGTGTGCGGGATACAGCGTGAAGCTGATTTTTTTTTATATATATTAAAATTCAAGCACTCCACAAAGTCAAAGTGAAAAATAAAAAGGTACATGTTTCACTTCTTAAACGTCAAATAATTCACCACCAGTTAACTAAAGCAAATGCCTCAGACCTGAGAAGAACCTGCGCAACTCAGTGGAACTCTTTTATAAACCAATTTTATACAAAGTAATTGCATATTAAACAGAATACTAGAACACTCGTCTGACGCATCTTAACTACTGCATAATAGGCATGAAACCTTACGAGATCAAGTACTATCTGCACATGCAGTTACCTAATGGCGCACTTTTCCGTTATATAACTAAATTTTCTGTTATATATTTGCGTGGTTATTTTTATAGAGGACAATGTGTATTTGTTTATATTAACTTTACTAAACAATTTAAGAAAATTGGGAAAAGAAACTTTGAAATAAATTTCCTGTTATAGTTCCTGAGTTTTGCGAGTTAAACCAAACAAAATCATCTTTATAACATTAGTATAGATTGAAATAATAATAACTAAACCCCTATAAAACGAATTCTTACTTAATATTTAATCTAGATAAGATGCGCTAAGCTGATCTATACTCCGTCTAGTACGTACCGTTGTATGGGATAAAGGTGGGGTAACAATAGCGTAACCTTTGAGGTTCCAGCTCAAGGCCGTGCTCGCTGCGCCCATCACTATTTGAAGCTATTTCTTTAGAAAGCCATCAATATCCGTCTATATTAGATATGGCGAAAGAACCGATCGTAAATTGACTTCTATAATATATTTTTACGCATCCCATATAGCAGTAGTGATAAGACAATATGATTCTTATCTTAACATTTTTCAAATGTTGTTCTACACTTAGGAATGGTTTCCCGGAAGCGTGCGTTCAAATCCTACTATATTTTTTTAGGCGTTTTAAAAAAATATTAACCTATTCGATTTTAAGATCATAAATCGTATTAGACTTCGAAAGTGGAAGTAATTTAAGTGTAATTTCCCTTCGAGGGATTCAAATTCTGAAAAATTGAGCGAAACTGTTTTACTGCGCCATAGTAACCTTTATATTTACTTTCATAGCTTCATGCTGCATTCCGCACATAGCAGGATAGGCAAAGGGAATCTAGTGCTAACACACTCCGCTCTCCATTGAGTCACTTCTATTCTCCACTTTCCGCCGAATTCTTGAGTCTTCGTCTATCTATTGCGTGTTTGTAATCACTTTATAATTAGTCATTTAAAATAATGACCTAGAAAATTATCTATCGTAAGATAATAATTAAAGTTTTACGTCATAATATTTATTAATGATAGTAATAGTAGTTGGAGATTCTTTTGTGTTTATACTTGTTTTTATTAAATGAATAAAAATAAAGATTTCTTTCCTATATAAGGTTAATTAAAATAAGATAACAAAATAAAATTTATCTCTACTTGAAATATATTTAATAACAATATAAGACAGAATATAAAAACAAAAACAAATCATAAAGTAATAAACAATCGTGTGTTTAAGCCTAGTCTATCCAGAATGAAAAACTATCTTAAAAAATAAATAGCTTCACGCCGCATATAGCAGAGTAGGTAGAAAAATCCTAGTGCTGAGACACTCCGTTCTCCACGTTGTACTGTACTATACTATACTGTCGTGACATTAGGTTTTAATTGGCAGAACTTAACGCTGTGCCTTATTTTGTTACTAATGCGAGAAAATGAAAATAATTTATTCATAAAGTGGGACTTGAACTCTCAAGCGTTGTGCTTATAGCCAGACGATGTGCTCCTGCACCACGAGGGTGCCTAAAAATATTTCATACATAAATATTTCCTTGGCTTAAACTGAACTCACAACTATCGCGTGCATAAGTAATTTTCTTGCTATTCTATAATAATGTAACATATTTCATAGCTAATATTTGAACATGGCGGCGTGTTTGTATTGACTGCTGGTAGGCAATCAACGTTTCTACCTAAATAGGGCCTAGTTTATTGACAAATTTATACACATGAACTTTTATAGCTATTATAATTTTGGATGAAGTATTTTTTATATGAAATAAATAGACGTAAAGCTTCAAATGTTAGGTTGAAAAATATTATATTTTTTTATACAGCTTCACGCTGTATCTCGCACACAGCATGGTAGGCAGAGGTAAGCTAGTGTTAAAACACTCCGTTCCCCGTTTTTTGTCGAGGAATTGTCTGATGAGTGGCGGAACCTAATGCCCCGCTTTGATTCGACACCAGAGCGAAGATAAAATAAATATTAAATATTTCATTTGCTCAAGAGAGAATCGAACCTACAATCTCTCGAGTCTGTAAACATAGTCCTCGAATGTTATCATTAGAACTGTAAAATGCTTGTATTCTTTAGCAACTATCTTCTCAATCTTTGGTAGCTTAAGACTTAAAAGAAATAGAAATTGAAAAAAAAAACTTCACACAGTTTTAAAACGAATAGGTACGGATGGCACTTTATCTACATTTAACTTGACCACAAGTTAATATTATTATTATTATAATCATGTATAATATCTTTCCGAACGTGATTTATGTATTATTTATATATATATGTACAAACATTAGCTTGCACGCGCCACTGTGTGATTGCATAGGGAAAACCCTATATTAAAATATGTAAATCTTATAAGGAATCTTAATAATATTGTTTATAATCATTAGCTCGTTTCTTAGGTATATCAATTATNAACAAAAACAAAAACCGACTTCTAACAACGAACTAAAAAGTGAAAAATAATTATACAAAGATTTTATAATTTTGAAGTCGGTGTCAAACTAATGCTACAACACCTTACTACAATATCTAATTACTGAGCCTGTTTGTTTTACTTGGCACCGACGTCAAAATTATAAAATCTTTGTATAATTATTTTTCACTTTTTAGTTCGTTGTTTTAGAAGTCGGTTTTTGTTTTTGTTAAAAATTAATTTATCAAAAATGATTTTTTGCCAGAATGAGAAAAAGAAAATAATTCATTAAAAGAATGGTATATCTAATAAGATTATATTTTATGTACAAAGAAGTCTATGTAAATTAATAATATAATATGCAATTAATTAACAAGGTATTAACGTTAACGGAAACTTGATATGGCTGACAATACTGGGTCACGATTGCCGACTTTAAAAGTACTATTACTAACTATTTAATTCGTCTTCTCTTACATATTTTTGTATTAATATTTTTGTATATAATTTTTTTTCTATGTTTGATTTAATTTTATATTTCTTATGATGCAAGAATAAGTTGTGATAAAAGAGGAGACCTCGGGTGACCTTTGTACCTTTTACTCTAAGTCGATAATATTATGTAAATAAGATCACATACGTACGAATAAAACATATGGACCACTCGGAGAGTATGTTTGGACGGTTGTCGTACCCTATGAAGAGTTCACGAAAAAGAAAATTTTTACACTAAAATTTCTGTCTTTTTAACACAATAATTTGAGGAATAGTGGATGGAACTATCATAAATATTAAATATTATAAAATATATGAATTTATTAAACATCCAATCGCCGCGGCTGTTTATATATTTTATAAATGATTATTGTTTTGCTAGAGACGAAACCCGTTTGTGGAAATGCATAATGTATTGACATCATAAGAGATACATATTATATTAAGAGTTAACAACTGTAGGTATAATAAAAATGTTTTTTATGATTATTTTTTTTGCATTTTAATAAAATAAATCAACCTCACACACAGCAGCGTAGGCAGAGGAAACCTAGTGCTAAGATATTCCTTTCACCACTTTCCGCCAATTTTGAAGGCATTGCGTGTTGAGTGGCGAAACTCAACGCCGCGCTTCGCCTCGACTTCAGAGCGATAAAATGGAAATATCATTTTCAATACATATTTCATTTCCTCGATAGGGATCGAGCCCACAACCAGTTACGTTTGCAGTCACACTTTGTGCCCCTTCGCCACGACTGTTTTTTATGCCTTTTACTTATTTAAAAATACTACTACTATAATTATATATTATATTATATTATATATATATATTATATACTACTATAATATAATAAAATATTTTGTAAAAGTTACTTCACTTGTTTATATACATTTATTACAGGCTTGGAGTGGTCTAAAAAAGCGGGTTACGGCGCACCATAAACTCCCGAACTCGTAAAAGTTACATACCTCTCTCTAAAGCTTAAATCTGTAAATGAACGCGTTCTGCGGAGCAAAGCTACAAAAATATTCAGGTCTAATTGGGACACTGTGGAATATGGATAGAATATAGAGTGCACGGGTTTATTTAGTCAATGTTAGCTCTTGCGTTTGCCTTTTTTTCTTGTTTTTATTAATATTTTAACAAATGTAAGGGGATTGTAAGGTAGAAGAAGTGTTCTGTGTTTTGTTGATTTGTCCAATAGATGAGAGAGAGAAACTAAAAAACACACTCCTAACATTTTCTTTCGTTAGAAGTCAATATAGTCAAAGAAAGAAAATAAAGAACCTTTGTAAGAACATTTCTCGACAATACACAATTTGAATAAAGCTCCTAAAAACAGATCGTAGTAAACAGATACATTACTTACAGACTACTTCTGTGATAAAAGATTGCTTTGGTTTGTTTTGCTTTAAGCTAAGTCTTATATGTCTTTTTAGCTTCAACTGTATCTAGGAAGGCAGAGGGAACCTAGTATTAACCGTTCCCCATTTCCACCAAATTTTGGAAACAATGTATGTTGAGTGGTGGACCTTACCGCCGCGTTCTTCCTCCACACCAGAGCTATTAACGTTATTAAATGAATGATCATGTAGGTCAAGCGGGCGAAGCCGCGAGTGGGCCGCTAGTATTTTAATTTAAAAACAATTACTTAGATCATTACGATCTTAGATCANTGTTGAGTGGCGAAACTCAACGCCGCGCTTCGCCTCGACTTCAGAGCGATAAAATGGAAATATCATTTTCAATACATATTTCATTTCCTCGATAGGGATCGAGCCCACAACCAGTTACGTTTGCAGTCACACTTTGTGCCCCTTCGCCACGACTGTTTTTTATGCCTTTTACTTATTTAAAAATACTACTACTATAATTATATATTATATTATATTATATATATATATTATATACTACTATAATATAATAAAATATTTTGTAAAAGTTACTTCACTTGTTTATATACATTTATTACAGGCTTGGAGTGGTCTAAAAAAGCGGGTTACGGCGCACCATAAACTCCCGAACTCGTAAAAGTTACATACCTCTCTCTAAAGCTTAAATCTGTAAATGAACGCGTTCTGCGGAGCAAAGCTACAAAAATATTCAGGTCTAATTGGGACACTGTGGAATATGGATAGAATATAGAGTGCACGGGTTTATTTAGTCAATGTTAGCTCTTGGGTTTGTTTTTTTTTTTGTTTTTATTAATATTTTAACAAATGTAAGAGGATTGTAAGGTAGAAGTGTTGTATGTTTTGTTGATTTGTCCAATAGATGAGAAAGAGAGAAACTAAAAAACCAGCTCCTAACATTTTCTTTCGTTAGAAGTCAATATAGTCAAAGAAAGAAAATAAAGAACCTTTGTAAGAACATTTCTCGACAATACACAAATTGAATAAAGCTCCTAAAAACAGATCGTAGTAAACAGATACATTACTTACAGACTACTTCTGCGATAAAAGATTGCTTTGGTTTGTTTTGCTTTGAGCTAAGTCTTATATGTTTTTTTAGCTTCAACTGTATCTAGGTAGGCAGGGGGATGTATGTTGAGTGGTGGACCTTAACGCCGTGTTCTTCCTCCACACCAGAGCAATTAACGTTATTAAATGAATGATCATGTAGGTCAAGCGGGCGAAGCCGCGAGCGGGCCGCTAGTATTTTAGTTTAAAAAAAAAATTACTTAGATCATCTTTATTCAAATTTGTCAAATCTACACGAAAAAACGATTTTCCAATAGCTGACTTAAGATAGTGTCATGTACGACGGCTATAGAGGATTTATCGCTCGAAATGCACTATGCAATTTGAGGCAACGTAACTTCACGAAATATTTGGTTCGTTGTGAAACATTTGTAGGTTTCAGTCTTTGAAATCAAAATACAATTACACTCTTTATACAACTTTTGCTATAGATATATATTATTGTATATATTCTTCAAAATCAGTTCCACCCTGTATACCGCATGCAGCAGGGTAAGCATGCATGCATACAGCACCTAGAGTTAAGACACTCCGTTCCCCACCGTAGAAAAGAAACTCCGTTCTCAATTTTCCACCCAATTTTTATCATGAGAGCACTAGAGCGAGAAAATGAAATTAAAATTAATCCCCCGAGTGGGAATCAAACCCACAAACATCATATTTACCGGCAGACTCTGTGCCGCTACGTTGCCATTTACTATTGAAAGTTATTCACAATATATCTACATTGAACTATATAGGCTAATCTTAAATCTTTGGTCCGATTCCTCAATTTACTTGCAGGTCAGCCATTACGTAGTCTGCGGTCGTTTCTATATAGGGTTGGGGAGGCCGAGGCCGTATATTTGAAGTTCAATCTTTGGAAACTAAAATACCAACCCTCTTAACCGATTACCAATACAGTATATAGGTAAATTTAGATCTCTTTCAGGTCAAGATTAAAGCTTTACGCACACAATGGACTAAAGTTAATAAATTTTAAGATTAACTTAAGTGCTTTATTTAATGTTATTTTATATGTTCACGCCTTATCCTGCACATAGCAGGGTAGGCAAAGGGAACCTGGGAACCTAGTGCGAAGACATTTCCGTTACCCACTTTCCGCCAAACTCATGCCGCCACTGACCAAGCAGTGCCAATTCGAGCGGGATACAGTGTGAGGCTAAAAGAAAAACATTATATATATCTGCTGTTATTACAGCTCTCTCACTAGTATCAGCATTCATTAGCGTTAAACCAAGCACCCACAAGTTCCCGTACAGCAAACTTAGCGGCACAAAGCTCGTAAGTAATGTTATAGCCTCCAGCTTAAAACAAGCTTAAAGCTCATTGTACTTGCGTGCATAGTTGAGTTTCTCGTGCTCGACGTAGATTCCTTAAGTAAATATGTGAGTGAACAAATGTAAAATCAAATATTAAAGTATTCAAAATGTAGTTCTGCCAAATATGTTCATAATTTCAAGAAACACACTGTGTGGTTCTAGTTTTGTAAAACTAGTTTAGATCTTAGCAAATACAAATGAGAATTTAACATTAAAAATGTAAATGTAAATCATGAAAGTTACAATATTCTATTTAGCTGGAATCTGGAAACCTAGTGATAAAACACCCCATTCACATAAAAACACTTCTGTTTCCCACTTTTTTACGAATTCTGAGAGCTTTGCGTGTTGAGTGGTGGAACTCGTCGCCTCACAGAGAAAATGAAAATATTAGATATTTCATTTCCTGGAGTGGAAATCGAAAAAAAATTAAGTGACAAAAATATAATTCAATTGATTTCACATTATAAATATTTAAAATAAAATATTGGTAGAACGTAAAAATGAAAGGAAAACGGTCAGAGAGCAACGTCCATGGCTATTTTATAGAATCAAAGTAGAAATACCATATAGCGTAAATGGTTCACAAACTGAAAATTGAATCACCCATCAAAACTTTCGAAACAGCGAAGTTTGAGTGAAATTGAATCTACACAAATTTCAATGAACAGGCCCAAGTGAGATATTTGCATAGGTACATTTAATTCAATTAATACACTTCAGGAAGCCCGGTGAAGCTTTTGAGTATAACTAACTCTATGTCGTAGTACTATTTATTTTGATTTCTCAGGACAATTATTTATAATATAGAGCTGATTGCAACCACTAGTTTGTGAAGGCATTACATGTTGAGTAGCGGAACTTAACGCCACGCTTTGCATCGACACCAGAGCGATGAAATGGAAATATAAATTTAAATAAATATTTCATTTCCTCGAGTGGGTATCGAACCCACAACCAGTCGCGTTTACATTCACACACTGGTGCCCCTGTGCCACTACTGGCCTCATGATGATACTGCTGATATAAAAAAGAATTTTCTATGTTTTATATTGTTTCTTGTGAAATAGTGATTACACAATGAGCGACTAACTTTATTAAGTCACATAGAAACTGTTTATATTAAGTAGCGAAATCTGTTGCCGGACTTCGTGTATACGTTAGGATAAGTACAGCTCATGAGGTTTAAGCAGAGCTTATAATGTCCATTCCATTTTATAAAGTAGATGGAGGCTTTGAAAAGATATACGAGTATATATTTAGCTTCACGCTACATCCCACACATGGCAGGGTAGGCAGAGGGAACCTGGGAACCTGGTAACTAACATTCTGTTCCCCCCTTTCATCAAATTCTGGAGGCACTGCATGTTGAGTAAAAGAACTCAAAGCTGCACTTTGCCTGGACACAAGAACGAATAAAAGAAAATATAAAATATTTTATTTCCTAGAGTGGGAATCGAATCCACATCCTCGTTTTCAGTCGCACGCTCATGCAACTGCGCCACGACTGACTTCTATAGTTCTCTCATCTCATCCATTAAGATTAAAATCGGAAATGTAGAAGTCACCCCGCACGTCTGGCTTTAACGTATTGAAGTTAAAATGTGAAGCCTGATGGACTTCACAAATATTAGTAGTATCGATATTTATGAAGTTCCATTTAGTTTTAATAGTTAGTATCTAAGTTTATGTCACAATCTTTTCAAATATATTAATTCAATTCATCAAGGCAGAGGGAAGAGGGAAAAATGTAGGATATCATATCTTAAAAATAAAAAAGTATATATTGTACATATATATCTTTTTAATATTATTTCCATTTTTATATCCAGATAAAACGAAACACCCAGGTTCTCTTTTATCTAGCTCCCCTTTGAGAATAAAGTGTAAACTTAAAAAGAATACAAAAATAAGTTAAAACTTTCTCCTTTGCATTGGTTTGAAAATGGTGCAAACTCCGTGTTTGCAAGCAAACGTTGAATTTACGTTAACAATTGTGGTAAGAGCGCCGAGTGCGTTTTACGACTAGGACACTTGCAGTCATATAATTTGCGCCTTCATACAATAAAAAACTAATTTCAAATGTCCAAAGAAAGATATTTAAATATTTTTGTTCTAAGGCCCTTGTTTCGCAGTATTTAATTGCTATTTATAAATATTTTCATTTTTTCGCTCTAGTGACTAATTTATGCCTTAATAATATAATGCCTCAAAAAATCGGCGGAATGTGTGAAACAGAGTGTGTTAACACTAGATTCTCTCTGCCTTCTCTATTATATGCTGAAGTATTTATAAATTATCTTCGTTACCCCCCTCTCAAAGCGCAGCGATGAGTTCCATCACTCGACACAGTGTTTAAAAAAAGGATCAAAAAGCGGAGTGTCTTAGCGCTAGGTTCCCTCTGTCCATCTGGCCTATATGTGGTATGTTTTAAATAATATATATACAAATATTTAAGTTTTATCTAAAATATGACACAGATTTGAGTTAAATCACAATGTTTCACTTAAAACCTTCCACTAACTGCATATAAGACGATCACTTAAAATAAAACGTCGTCGCTGCCAATTATCGCTATTAAGCACTTTAGTGACAAATTTTAGCGCTACAATCTAAAGTACAATGAAAGTATACTTTCAGGTTTTATATTATTTCTTAAATTTTATTATTTCTAAACTATTTTTAAAAAAACACTTGTAATTCATTATTAATGAAGAAATAGGAAGCCTTAGGATCACTTTATTGTCCCTCTGTCTATATCTATTTGTCTATTGCATGTAATTTTCTGCCTCTCCTGAGATTGGAAAATCAAGAAGAGAGACACTAACAATATACAAATAATTTTAAGCTCTCCATTTACGTCAGAGCTTAGAAACAGCTGTATCACAAATATAAATATTTTTCTGAAAAGATTTGAGTCCAAAACGTGAGATACGTTCCCCTTATTTCTTTATTTTATTGTAATAAATATTTCACCTTAACGTATTGCCATAAATCTATCTAGATTTATCTTTACTAAATATGGCACCGTGCCACACACTGTCGTAACCTTGTTAAGGTTTTAATCTAGAAATATAGTAGGTAGCTGCTGTAGGTAGCTAATGGTAAATGGGGCTTCGTGGACAGTCCCGAGCAATCACAGCAATTGAAGCAATCAAGAGCCAAACTGCAGCGAGCACGTAACTTCCGGTTTTCCACTCCACTTCCAAATACATCCACATAATCAATTTCAATAGCAATTCACTGGTTACTTTCAGCATTTTCATGATTTTCATGTCGTGCTGCCTGATACATAAGGAACTGTACTGTTTTCTCTTCTATTTTATTTCTTTAATCATGGCTTATACAATTGAAAAAAATATTTCTAGAAATCGCTATTTCATCGGAAAACTTTATCAGTAGGACCTCTCGTAGGAATCTCTAAGATGTTTAGTATAGTTGAAGGAATAAACATAAAGTAGCTTATCACGTCCTTCATCTTTAAAGGAATATTTTTAAATTATTATCGAATTTTATTCTTTACTAAAGCTTAAAAAAGTATCACTTTTTTCAAGCTTAGAAAAGTATCGGATTTTTTAGTTTTGTTGTTTTTCAGGTGCAATCCCAATGGTGACAGCGACTGTGTACTGCGCGCCCGCCCCATTGCGCTACGCCGCCCTGGCTGTATACAGTCTCGGCAGCATGTTAGGTCTATACAAGGTAAGAAGAAAAATCTTTAACATGTAACTACCTATTTTATTTAGATATAATATTTGCTATATTTATGAACAAATCAAAAAAGAAATAAATATATACTTTAGCGGATATTGGGTCCACGAGTAACAATTAGATATTTGAGCTGTATATTCACAAATACGTTGTACCCTTATATAAAACTTTAGATTTTTTTACGTACTTTATCCCGCATACGCAGATAAACCCTAGAGTCAAGACACTGCGTTTTCTGCTTTCTGCTGCCTCTACTAGAGCGAAAAAATAGACAGAATTAAATTTCATGAGCGAGGATCGAACCTATAAACATTTACAGCCAGACACTGCCCTGCTGGCGCACAATAGCCATACACTAAATTGACATGAACTTTAGTTTCCCCATCCTCATCTTTGAAAAGAATCTAATTTTAATTAAAAGTGCACAAGCACAAGGCGGCGTTAACAAGAAACGTCACTACGTCATAGCCTTAAGATATATTACTGTTTTATACAACTTTTGATATTAGAGATTTAGAAAAACATTATTTTAGGGCCCAGTAACACGACAGCTTGTGGGTTCGATTCTCACTGGACGAAATTAAATATTTTATATTTTGTCGGGTATGTATAATATGTGTCTAGGCAAAACTCGGCTTGAGCTACCCAAGACACAATGTCTCCCCATTCGAAATTGGGAATGGACGTATCTTAATGGGAACAGAATGTCGTAAACCTAGGTTTCCAGGTTTTCGCGGCCTACCCTACCAAGTGTAGGATACAGCGTGAAGTTAAAAAAAACATTACACTTTATTCCCTAGCAAAGAGCCTAAAGTACTGTCCTAAATTACAAAAGTTTAGCTAAGTATAAGATAAGAATTTTCTAAAAACTTATTAAGAATAAGCTTGAAAACCACTAATCTTGAATTTCTATTAACTAAATTAACTTAAAAGCAAGAATCCTATAATCCAAGCGGTATCTGTGAAAAGAATGTCTGAATGAATTTCTATTCACACATTCGCTTCACATTTGCTTTTACGAGAAGACTTGAAGCACGCTTCAAGTGACCCACGAGTCACTTATTTAATTAAATTTATAGTTATCATTACACAAAATATAAGAAACACATTACATTTCATATTACAGAATTGAACAAGTACGAATTTTAAAGAATAGCAATAAAATGTGTGTGACTCTGCTTTGCAGCAAACTTCTATTTTAATATATATAAACATTTTTTTTTAATAAAATTTAAAAGGTTTCCTTATTGCAATCAATCTCGAAACAATCGAAGGTAACGCAGTAATTAAGGTTCCCTCTGCCTACCCTGCTGTGTGCAGGATACAGCGTGAAGCTGATTAAATTTTAAATTTAATTTTAATTTTTAAAAAATTCTATTAATTTTATAACTAACTCTGATTTACGCAGGCAATGCGGGCGTGGTCCCCGTGGGAGAGGCGGCTCTGCTTCGCGGCGCCGTTCTGTATGCGGTTGCTGCTGGCCGGCGCGAGGGCCGCGAGACTTGGCGGCGGCGACCCTCACGCTATTTTGCACGTGTTTTTGCAGGTAAATAGATCAAAATAAATGAAATAAAATTAATATATTAAATGTGAATAATAATAGTACGTCATTTAAAAGCAAGTTAATATAAGAAAAAATCAAAGAACTTATTTTTGTTATATGAAAGTTTTTTGTTTTCATCTTCACGCTGTATCCCGCTTTTAGCAGGGTAAGCAGCGGGAGCTTAGTGTTAAGACAATCCGCTCGCCACTTCCCGCCGAATTCTTGGGAAATCTTTGCTCTGGTACCAAGGAAAAAGCGCGGCGCTGAGTTCCACCGCTAAACAAGCAATGAAAGTTTAGTTTTCAATGTATAATATATTCTCTTTATGATGGTAATGTTTTATTATGAATTTTAAAATATTTTACATTAAGTAAGTAAGTAATTGTGTAGTGCAAGCGAAACCTGGAGCACGTCGCTAGTATATGACTATATGTTAATGATTACTCAACAGAGTTTTAAACAAATTATATTAATTTAAATTAACATATATATTTTATTGCATTGTTTTGTGGTTTTCTTGTGGTTAATTAATAGCATTGGAGCAAAAACAAGTTTATCTATGCTAAAAGCATCGACGAGGTTTTGTGTGCCAGAAATAACTAAAAACTCACCCCAGAAATTTTACTTACAACAAAATTTACCCCAAATAATTACACGAAAATATCTGTTCAAAGCTAAAATCCAGCACCTACCCCCTCCCCCCCACAAAATATCTCTAGATACGCTAATGACAATGATCTTTTTAGTTTCAACCGATGCACATGTGGAATACACATGTATCTGTATTACAAGCACATGTGTATTCCTGTCAGGTTCACAATAGTTTTATTTTGTTACTGAAACATTCTTTTCTCAAGAAATGATAGATTGCTTCTCTACAAGGAAGATAAATTATACTTATTTCTAATCCAACATACTTAATGTTTTAGAGACAAATGCAATTAGTTTTTTATTTATGTTTTACGTGCACATTTACACGACGACGTTATGTATATATTTATTGACGTTCAATTATTTTTCAGACATTCACAAAACTTAATTTACATTAATAAATAATAATTACTTTTCCAAAGTGGAAATCGAACCCGCAACCTGGCGCGTTTATCCTCTGTACCCATGCACCACGACTGGCCTCAATAACATTCAAGAAACTTTATAAAAAAACCATATTGCTAATAAAGAATGTTGATGTAGGTTAGTTTTTAATGTACATTAACATCTTAAATGACTTAACAACATAACACGAGCGAAGCCATGGATTTAAACAAGTTATTCTATATTTCAAATTATTTCATATGTTGCAATGATTTTCGGTAATTTCATATACTATTTCTAAATATAAGTTTAACAGTAAGCAAAATGAATCATTACATATTTCTCGATATTAGAACCTTAAACATTGCCATATATGTACTGCAGGTGACGACGTAGGGCACAAACTGTGACGAATTGTAATTCATACAATAGCAACACAGCTTATTTATAATGTACATACGTAATTTGTTTTTCTTCTATCCTTTGTATGTAACGTCACTGTATTTAGGGCGCGGTCGTCTCTGACTGTAAGCTTGTGTGTTTAATATATATGAAAGTTGGATTATGCCTTTTTTATACTAATTTATATTTGGATTTTATATCAGCAAAGTAAATATCACCTGCACCACCTGGATGCATTTTCATCATCATTATCATCAACTAAATGATCTTTCTCGTGAAGTGTTTTCTGAGCGTTATGACTTAGGAGCTTTCAAGCGTCGTGTGTTCCAACACTTTCATCCTCAAGGCTGGCGATTTATCCGCTATCCCCTCAGGTTGTAGATGTCCATGGGCGAAGGTTTCGCTTACCATCAGATGGTCTTTTCAAAATCATTAGCGTCATAGGTTTAAAACTTTGTTTGGATTATCTGTGCGTTATAATTCGCGGTTTATTTGAGTTTTTATCAACTTTTTTTCAGCTTCAGCTGTATCTCGCATGTACCAGAGTAGACAGATAGAGCCTAGTAAGACTCCGCTCTGCTCGGCTGCTTTGCCTACTATACGTGAAGCTACTTTGTTACATACTAAGTGATTAAAAAATAATGCACAGAGAAAACTTCTGGGTAAGTTTACTGGGAACGTGTAGGATGGCCCATAAATAGGATTTGCCGAAATTCCTACGCGAAGGGGATGACCGATATTTTGCGATCTACAGTCAAAATTTCCATAATATACTAGGTATACAAACGAAAACTATATGGCAAAGGTCATACGAAGGTTACAACGTCATGAAATTAAATAAAGAATAAAGTGAAATTTAGTTAAGATATTCACTCTGCCACCCGGTATAACAATATACTACGACTCACGAATCCTGAACTGATAGTTTTCAGTTATTACTTTGCATAAAAGTAGTACAAACAATATGAGATCTAAAAATAAATATACATTTAACTTTATCGGTTATTTATCGTCAAATTATAACAGTGGTATTTATTTAGGATTCCCTTTTACTAAAAGAGTGTAAATACTATAAGGTTTTGAGACCGAAGGGTTGTTTGAGATAGAATGGTAGGGTTCAATGATTCTTCTTATTTTATGAAATTAAAATTCAAATTTAAATAAAAAGCGGCGTTGATTCCCATCACTCAACACGCAATAACTCGAATATTCCGCGGAAAGTGGGGAACAGAGCTACCCTGCTACATACGGGAAAGTGAAGTTGAAAAAAAATTAAATACAAATCTCATATAAACTGGGAATTATAACACGCAGATCGGCCAAACAAAGCTTAAAACCCATGACGCTAATGATTTTGAAATATTACGAAATGCCTTTTTTTTTACAAAAATATGTTCCTTTCTCTCCCCTTTTTACTCACCTTTCCTTTTCCTCTGCTCAGAAAACTACTCGCCATATGTCCACTCTACCATCTTGGATATTGCAACAGGAATAGAGGAAAAGATCACCTCTTTGTACTGTTTTAGATGTTGCAACACAAAATTAAATAGATTGTAAGAATTAATTTCAAATGAAAATAAGATGNGATAGTTTTCAGTTATTACTTTGCATAAAAGTAGTACAAACAATATGAGATCTAAAAATAAATATACATTTAACTTTATCGGTTATTTATCGTCAAATTATAACAGTGGTATTTATTTAGGATTCCCTTTTACTAAAAGAGTGTAAATACTATAAGGTTTTGAGACCGAAGGGTTGTTTGAGATAGAATGGTAGGGTTCAATGATTCTTCTTATTTTATGAAATTAAAATTCAAATTTAAATTAAAAAAAAGGACGAGCTGGACCATTATAGGCCTGACTGGTGCTCAATAGCGCTAAATAGGCCGGAATGGAACAAGTGGAGAGAGGCCTTTGCCCAACAATGGGATGATGTAGGCTAGGGAAAAAAAAATAATAAATAAAAAGCGGCGTTGATTCCCACCACTCAACACGCAATAACTCGAATATTCCGCGGAAAGTGGGGAACAGAGCTACCCTGCTATATACGGGAAAGTGAAGCTGAAAAAAAATTAAATACAAAACTCATATAAACTGGGAATTATAACACGCAGATCGGCCAAACAAAGCTTAAAACCCATGACGCTAATGATTTTGAAATATTATGAAATGTATTTTTTTTTTACAAAAATATGTTCCTTTCTCTCCCCTTTTTACTCACCTCCCTTGGCCTTTTCCCAGAAAACTACTCCCCATATGTCAACCCAACCATCTTGAATATTGCAGCAGTAATGGAGGAAACGGTCACCTCTTTGTACTGTTTTAGATGTTGCAACACAAAATTAAATAGATTGTAAGAATTAATTTGAAATGAAAATAAGGGGAGCATATGAGAGCGTTGTGGCTCAAGCGTGTGACAAACGCGACGGTTCTGAGTTCGATTCCCACTCGGGGTAATAAAATATTTTATATTTTCTTTTCCTCGCTCTGATAACGTAAAGTAGTTCTGCGAATAAGATATAAATAACTAATAACATGAAACAATTTGGTTTTTCAAAGTACGAGTACGTATATGTAATCTGATTGTAAGACTAAGAAATACATGTCGGGTTATAAGTTTATCATACGTTTTGGGATTTTTGTAATACTACTTTTTTCTTCTACAGGAAGCTTGGCTTCGAAATTTAAAATATTACTCAGTTTTAGCTTTATCCTATAGTGAACAAGTTTAGTTATTTAACTTTTTTTTGGTATTTCATTATGCAGAATGGAAATGTGAAATATTCATTTAAGCAAATTTTATATTTGTTTTATTATTGTATGTGACCTTTTCAGCATTCAAAAGGGCTTGTAATGGCGTAATTGTATAAAGAATATTTTTATTTCTGGTTTTGTTAATGATTGACAATTATATTCATCAACCGACAAAATATATAGAGAAATATATTGCATATTTTTTAAAATATCTCTTTAGAAGTAAATAAACGTTCTCCATTATTATAATCTTTATTCATCATAATATATCTTATATGAGATTTTAAATTACACATAGGTGCTTCAGGAGAGACCCTTTTCAAGCTTATCATGACATTTCCAAGCCTGTGACATGAGCAGTCCAAAAATAAATCTCCAAGTTTAACCTAATCTGTCTAACATATAATTATGTCTTATTAAATGAAAAATGGTACTTATCTTAAGGGATTGAGAAGAAAATTTTGTCTTTAAATCTTTTTTTAAGGCTCGTCTCCTCTGTGGAGAATAATATATGTAAAGTTGACCTTTAATTTCAAATAAAAAAGATTATTTATTTTTGCTTGAGTTCATAGAATAAATCTAATAATACCAAATTCACTCTCAGAAATGCATGTTCTTAGGAAACGTGTCGACAAACACAAACTTATTTTATTTTTTATTAATTGGTATTTATTTAAATCTCAAAGACGTGAAATTTAATTTCCACCAAGCAGGTTCTTGTTATGTTATTTTTGGTATCTATTGTAATCGATGTATAAATTTTTCATTTAGTTCTGTCATCACTAAACAATCTATTTCACATCAGGTTAAACGATAAGTAGATTAAATAGTAATTTACTAAAAGACTTATAAGTAAGGCTTCGCGGCGACAGCAATTAACTACGGCTTCCAACGCTTCCTCCTGCAAATGAAAGGTGTATCATCGATACCATTACTAGCTATAAGTTAATTAATAATGTCACATTATAGGAGCAGTCTCGTTGTGGCTGACTGTACGTGATGTTAGTAGGTTCATATTATAATGAATTTAATAAGATGAATCCCGCCCAGTTGTAAAGTAAAATCTTAGAAAGTAGAAAATCATTACAAATTCTGTGATAAAGACGAAAATAATCGATTCTTCTAAACAGGGAACCCCACAGTCAGGTGTCGCGATGACCACGAAGGCCACTTTTAATATAAATAAAATTTTTTTGGGTTATTAGGTATATAGCGATTATTGGGTTCCGCAGATAATCCCAGTATGTCTCAAATTTGCGTGTACCTAGAAGATAATAAAGTTATTCCCAACAATAAATGCATTAAGCGTATATAATATGTATACATTTATGTAGTTAAAGTACTTAATAAATATGATTTATTGTGAGTTTTTCATGATTGCCTTAATAAATAATATATAATGGATGCTACGGTTACCTAAATGCAATTAATTTTAATATACTTTATATATATATGCAGAATTTATTGATCAATAAGATATTTATATTTCAATATAATAGTAACATTGCGTTGGTTAACATAGGGAGATAAAAACTTGGAAATATTATCATATAGGTAAATCTATATAGAAATATTTTCAAATTTTCTATCAGGGACGTAATGTTTGTATTCCATTTCTCTTGGTGTGTCAAGGCACAAGGAACGGAGTGTCTTAAAATTTTCCTAGCAAAGTTAAAATATAAAAGGATATTAATTAGTATGGATGTGAGTAAACGAAAAATTTGTAAAAAATATCAATCCTCTATTCCAGGATGCGGTATCCTTAGGTGGTGGTGTGATCGGCGCCTTGCACATCCCCGAGAAGTGGTTCCCCGGCTCCGTGGACCGCTGCCTCAACTCACACAACATTATGCACGTTTTGGTAGTGCTTGCCGTTTACTCTATGCATCAGGTAAGATATTTAATGAAATTTTTAACCTCCTAAATTTAATTGAATGATAAAAATAAATAACTTCTTTTTTTCAGCTTCACGCTATATCCCGCTTGTGCCAGGAAAGACTCATTTTCCGCCAAATGGTGGCGGCATAGCCTGTTGAGCGGCGAAACTCAACGACGCGCTTCGCCTCGACACCAGAGTGAAGAAATGGAAATATTAAATATTTCATTTCCTTTAATGAGAATCGAACCCACAACCTGTCGCGTTTACAGTCACACGCGTGTACCCCTGCGCCACGATAGGTCTTATAAGTTACGTTACGTTCTCCAGTTTTCCTCAAACATTACTTCAAGAACCAACGCTAAAGTTTATCTATCAAAAATTCTAAACCATAATTACTTGACTCTTAATTTGTATTCCTAAAACTACTATTTTTCTATACAGTCATTAAGATTCAAAAGCATATATTTGTAATAATAATAATTGTTATTATACTTAAAACCTCTTTAATATTAATAATCTGTTTTAAATGTATTTTTAATTGTCTCCAGGTGACGACACGAGACCTCGCATGGATGTCGCGTGTGGACTGCCGCGCGCCGCTACGCCAGCTCTGACGCAGCCTTTACACCTGACTTAAACCACATACGCATTTCTTATACTATATTTCCTTTTTATAAATAATTCGAAATGCATATATAAATATATCTATATATTAATAGTTCACAAAATTACCTTTATAATAAAAAAAAACTTTGTTTTTAATTTTATAAAGACATCTATAAAATATGAAAGTTATCTACTGATAACGTTCTAACGCCATAATCGATTGACATTATTTAGTAATTTAGTTAATTGCAACGCTGTTGAGAATTTTCCTATTTATTTAGATATTACTTTTAGTGAATATTGTCGCACTTTACAGATGCTTCCCAAAACTTAGTTTGTAAAAGCTGTATGGATATTCTAACTGCAGTTAGAGGACAATATGAAGGCCTATATTACGTTATTATAACAGTAAATCGTGATAATAGTTAATGTTTCGGGCTATTAATGACGCCACAAATGATTTAAATTAAAATTTGTTATAAATAGATATAATAAATGTAGAATTAAGATAAAAAGTACAATTAATATTTTAAATGATACTCAGAAACCTTCCGTAGGCTTTATAATTAGTGTGGTACGATTTTTTCAGGATTGCTCCTTATAATAGGTTAAGGCTGCGCTTTGTAGATGCAACGGCGAGTAGGTCTGTTTCCATTAGGGTTCCCTGTAGCTGATAATGTATTATTAAAACGTTGGACAATATGAAATGGTCTTTAGACGCACTATTAGGTTATTTACATACACGTATAAATTAGATGAATTCGAGCGGTCGATCCACATTTGTAACAATTTGTTTGAAATTATGAATTTAATATTAAAAAATCATAATTTCATGTTTATCAAATATATCCAAATGCAATTAATTATATGATATTTATTTTTGGTTCAGCACTTTTTACCGACAGCCCTATTATAAACATATAATGGTGTCAAAGATACAGTAAATACAATCAATTTGTACAATGACACTAAATTAATATAGATATTAGAATGTAAAGTAACTGCGCGCTAGAGTAGAAAGTAGACGTATCACTTAAGTTTCTATAAACATTTCTTCACTTATAATTATTTATAAGTGAGAAAAACAATTAGTTAAATATAATTCAATTTATTTAAACGAAAATTTTAATTTTTCGTCGTATCGGCGTATTTTTGAATTACTGAATGCTTCGACTTTCTTGGATATTATCATTAGTAATTACAAAAGCCATCATATATTTTAATATAAAATACATTATCTATGTTTTATTATATACAGTCTCATATAGGCACAATTAGCAAAATATAAAAAAATATTACAAACATGGGCGTATAAAGGGCAGAAGCAGTTTGTCCGTACCCACCTTAGAAATGTTAGTAATAAAAAGTTAACCCTGAAGAATAAAAAAACCTTCACTCGAATATCTGTTGAAAACCGAAGTCTAGGCCTCCCTAGAAAATATCTCTAGAAACACCGATGATTACAAATTAAATATTTCCAGTTTTAGATGATGTATTAAAAATATGTGGTGGCTCTATGTGATAATAAGTTTTATAGGCCTAAGATAACAACATGTCAATGAATTTCAACAATAAATTACAAAATATGTTGATTTAATATAAAATGTGTCGCGTGCGCTTTAAACTCGGCTTCCTCTTAACAATTTTTTTTTGTAAATAAAACAAATACCTAACTAAGCATTTTAAATATGCACGTATTATATATGAAATTGAGGGTAACAGGTCCCATTTATTGAAAATTTTCATTAAATTCTCAAGATTTTCTATCGCTTCTACTATACTCTTAAAAATTTTGAAATCTTGAAGAAAATGTCTTAATCTTAGCACGTTTAATATTTAAGGTGTTCCCTCAACGTAGTCTAAATATACCCCTAGAGTAGTTAACGAGCAATAATAATTAGACAATTTCTAAGAAAATTGACAAATTGTCGCAATACTGAAAAAGCAATAGCTATGCGTCATACTTGTCAAAATTCTTTTAAATAGATATTATTTATAGTCCATTGAAATATTAGATTTTTCATTTTGGGTTACGTTTTTCAGAGGATACAATTTATTTATTTTTTATGTGGGAGGGAGTCCGTATAAGCTTAAGTTCAAAGTGATAGGGGTCACCATTCCTGTATCCCGGCCGTCATCTTGTAAAAATGGATTCAAAGGGATTTCGCGCTGAGTATCGTTACCAACTTTTTCCCAAATGGTGGCTGGGGGACAAAGAGTGGCCCCACAAACATGAACCGACAGGAACCCTATTCCATGTGATATTAATAAAATAAAAGTGCGATCTCTGAAAAACGCAACCCCAAATGTAACTTTTCAATGGACTATTAGGTTTACTAGTATTAGATGCCAATTTTAAATGATTTATACAAAACGACACTCGTACGTACTCGTAGTACACATTTCAGGGCCAGGCCCATACCTGCCAAACATGTAGTTTACCATTTATATTTTTGGACAAATTTCCAATCAAATATTTACTATTACAGTGAGATTATTTTTCTTCGTTATATACATAAAGCATAAACGTCAATATTTACAATTAAAAAATAATATTATAATATTTTAAATACATCCGTAGATTTATTATTAAGTTTAGTTGTCAAGTATTGAAGTGCACGTAACCTGATGTGGCAGTACACAGTATTTTTTACACTTAGTTAAAAATTATAATACATAGAAATGAGTTCTTTAAATCCCAACATAACATATACTGAGGCAATAAATAACTAACTTAAAATTTAATTTAATTATTTATTTAAAGGTGTAAGTTTGTTTAAATATTTCAGATTAAATTGCGAATTTATTTTACCATACAAAATACTTTAAAAAACTTGATAATGAGTATGATTACACGTTGCGCTTGATTTTATAAACGGAAGTCGCAAGTTCAAATCTTATGTGCACATCCTATATATTTTTTTTACATTATAGACAAATATACTATTTCAAATAATAGCATCCATTCAATCTTTTGAAATAGCTGTTTTACATCTCGTTTGAATGGAAATACTAAGAATATGCGACATTTTAACTTTAAAGATATATTGTTTATTCATTATTATTACTTCGGAAACCTACAAGGAAGGAAAATTGCTACATTTACTTTGCAATAACATTGTATAAAATTGTCAACATACAAAAGCATTAAAAAATATAGTGTATTAATATATGTATCAATAACAACAGATACACTAGGGCTTTAAAATTTATTGATAAAAGAAAATAATAAATTAAGGAAGTAAATAAATTTCCGAGGACTCACGGGTAAATTTAGTTTATTACTAGAAAATCAGTATTATTACTCATGTGAGTCTGTATGCATACAAATAAAGAATTTTAATAATTCTGTTATTATTTTAATGATTTAAATTTGTCAGTACAACAATTATATAAATAATATAACGTGATTAATAAATAATAATAGTACCTAACGCAAATTGTGAGGATATTTTTTTGGAAAGACATTTGTAAAGTAAATGGTGACAAATACGTAAATCAAAATAATATTAATTTACATATAAACTATGTATGCCTATGTTTAATAATAATAATATATAATTATGCATATCTTCTTATATCAATTATATATTTTAATAATTGTGGAAATGTTTTCTCTCAGTATCAATATTATACCTTATAATTCCACATAGAAGTGGTTTCTTACACTTTTTGGTTACATTTTAATAAAAAATTACCACAGGAAAATACAATGGCGTAAAAACCTTCACCGACATTAGTGCTGCTTAAGAAAGTACGTCAACTAATACGTCAGTTGTTTTGATTCAATATTTATGTCACAACGGCTTATTGGTCATAAGTTATCATTTTATATTAATAATGTATACATTTTGTAATTAAGCTTTTTCTTTACTTTACCAACCATACTGGGTGTATCGATTGATGGATTGAAGTTTCCCTATTGGAGGAATGGAGGGATGTGGAGGTCACTATCAGTCCTAATATAGTTTTTTTGTAGTTCAGCAGATATTCATTATATATTTCCAATATAATCATTTAATTTAAAACATAATAACGAAATAAAGGTGTTTCATAATTATTTACTACTGGAATTTGAACATGTCATAAGAATTGACCAACAAAATTTTTTATTTCTAACCACCAAATTTTGCCCAAAATAAGACAATGGGTGACATTAGTTCTGTCTTTGCCATAAGAGCTCACTCAATGAAGCCTGAATCGCATGTGAAAAACTAGAACTAAATCTATTATTAAATATTTTACTTCCTAACTGGGCCTCAAATTTTGCCTCAAATGTTGCCGACGACAGAGCGACATGGTCTAAGGCAGCGCCATGGGATAGATTCCAAAACTAATTAACCTATTTTAACTTAATCTGTCGTATATATTAATAATTTTATATTAGTTTGAAACTTAAAATTAACTTGCACTTATTTAAATAATCATACAGCAGAGAGAGCTTAGTGTTCAGACACTCCGCTCCCCACTTTCCTCCGCTCCTCATTTTTTAACCGACTTCTGTAAGAAAAGGAGGTTATCAATTCGACTGTATATTTTTTTTTATGTATAAATTATGATTGAATGGTATCTTCCTATAATTAAGAAGCCCTAAATGAAAATATATCTAGAGTGATATTCAAGAGCAATACACCAGTATTTGTAAATTTTACTATATAGAAAAAAATAATTAAATCACATACAATTACTACGTTTGTAAGTTAAACAGACACCAACGCATTTAGTTCAAATTATATATAAAAAATGTAATTCATTGTAGAAGTTGAAGAGAGTATTAAAGTTCATTTGAATTTATTCTGTATAGTTTTATTTGTAATGTTATAAATAAAAATCTAATCAAATCAGCTGCACACTGTATCCCGCACACAGCAGGGTAGGCAGAGAGAACCTTGTGTTAAAACACTCCCGTTCCCCACTTTCTGCCGGGTTCTGGAGGCATTGCGTGCTGAGTGGCAGAACTCAACGCTGCGCTTTGGGAGCGAAGACATACTCGTATAAACGTAAATAAATATTTCACTTCCCCGAGTATGGATCGAACCTACAACCGTTTATTAACAGTCACACAGACGCCCTCAAATGTTATAAATACCTCTTGTAAGTCTAAAAGGATTTCGATTATTAGTATAAAGATGACGTCATCGGGCCGCAATGGGACTGGATTGGATTCTCACTCGAAGCAACAAATTATTTTTAATTTTCTACTTTGGTAAGACATACCGCGGCGTTGAGCTACACAATATTCCGTATGCGAGCGGAAAGAGAAGACTGGAGTGACTTGACACTTACAGAAATAACTGAAAATCGCCAGCCATTTTAAAATACAAATATAATTTTCTTCCGTTACATACATAAGCATAAAATGCTCCCCCGAACGGAATTTTAACAGCAAGTGCATATTCGGCATTAAAGAATAGTTATTGTAGCATAATTATTATTAAAGTATAATAGTAGTTATGTAGTAGTAATAATTGCAATTGTGATTTTCCCAAAATTTTAAATGTATTTTTTGGTAATTTTAATTACCTATTACGTCATGTTCGTTAGATATAATTTAGTCAAATATTGATTGTAATTTATCAATTAATTATCTGTTTTTATCTTTAAATGTATTACAGGTATTTAGTACGCCTGATAGTGCACCATGGATTTGATTAACACTATAATGTATATATTTTTAGGACTCCGTACCTCAAAATATATTCCGTAGATTTTTCCCATCCCATGTAGATATTTCACAGAAAAAAAAATCGTGGAAAAAGACAAAAACTAATGTCTAGTTTCTCTCCCAAGTCCTGCAAAATTTGGGAGACGCGTGTACATAAAAAAGTAATAAATAAAGAAACTAACAATACAAATGAAAAAACTAACAAGAACATTATGGACGGTAACCGAAGCAGTTTTTAATGGGTAAAAATTCCACATAACCCGGTCCTCGCTGAAGACCAAGTCTTCAGGGAGGAATTGGAATTGGATCTTTGAAAGGTTTCTATAGCAATAACAAACTTTCCTGTCAAACACTATACTAATTCCGCTCAGGGGATTTTTAATAATTGATTCAACGCGTCATTGGCTTTTTTACAAGATTCATCGATACTACAACGAAATCGTTTAAAATCGTGTCTGTACATTAAATATTTAGGGAAAATCAGTGTAAAGGGATGTAAAAACACTAATAAAATACGAATCTATGATTTCTTAGTTTTTTGTCTGTCTGCTTGTTTGTATATATACGTCCATCTTCGGAATTACTAAACATATTTGAATGAAACCTTTTTTTTGTATAACGCCTACTGGCTAGACTACAGTAGTCAGCTAAATTATAATAAGTAACTAAATGCACCTTAGCAAAAGTTATAGTATAAATGGTGGGCAATGTTAATAAAATAAAAGTTTTAATTTTTTTATTTTTGCTCTCCCTTAAGATAAATCGTGGCATAGTTGTAACTGAACAGGCTTACTCAGATTAGGGTGGAAAGCAGAGTGGCATGACACTAAATTTTCTTTACTTAGGTATTTTCAAGCGACATGGATCCTAAAGACTACGCAAACGACATTTCACTGCGGTCGGACACTAGTAACGAATAAAGTTACGAGTTACTACAAGAGGCTTTATGCTAACTTTTCGCTCAATGACAATTTTTAGTCTTTGAATGTAACATTAACACATACAATTTTTGAACTATAATTTATATTTCTTAATGGGTAACAAGTAATATTTAAATTAAAAAGTATTCAAATTATGAATATGTGCATAAAAAAATATTAACACCACATTTTATACAGATATTTGTAAAATCTAGGTCGGTGTTAAAAATGTTTATTTAATAGTCACTTTATTGATGCTATATTTATTTTATGTAGGTAATTAATATTAGCGATCTCATCCGACTTTGCCTAAGTTTCAAGCATATATATAAGGCCGTCGTGTCGCAGCGGCTCAATGGTGTGACTGTAACGCGACGGTTATGGATTCGATACTATATCATACTATTTCCACTTCTATCTTCTGCAATTGCGATTGTAGATCGTAGAAACCTAAACTCCCATATTCTCTAAAAGTTTGGATATGCGTTGAATGATGATAAAATATATATATTTTTTATTTTATATATACCAGTTTATACACTTTATGATTTAAAAAATATTTTTATGAGAGAGCGCTTAAACGCTCTTCCTTCGTCACTTAACAACCCCATCGCTTCGCTCGACAACCCCCGGTTGCTTCGGTGATGATAAAAAACTGTCGATATTGAAAAAGGGCAACAATGTTTTTTTTTTTCTTTTTTATATAACCCACGACAATACTTTCTTACTTTCTAAGAACATTGTTTGAGTAATTATAAATAATAATACTAATTATAGAAATATATATAGGGTATAAAATATATATTATAATAATAAAAATATATATATGCTGAGAATACACGAGTTTATACCTAATATATAACGACGAAAGGTATAAATGTAGGAACGTCGAGTCTACCAAGAAAAGTCATCATGACTCCGTCGATGAGCATGGACGTGCTCGCGTTGTTTGCGCTTGTAGTGTTTACATCTGTGCAGGCGGGCGTACGCCACGATATTACCCCCATTTATAGTTGTAAGTTTTTAAAATAAATCAGTTATCTATAATAAATTTAATAATATTGCGAATCTGTATGTGGATTGAGTAGAAGATATATGTAAGTTTTGAGTTTAATTGAGGATAGTTTGAAGTTTTTTTTTATTTTTTTATTTTGTATATGTTCGTGCCTGCACATGATAAAACAAAAAATAATATCTAAATTTTATTTTATTCACTTAATGTTTAAAAAAAAAGTAAATGTATTTGATAAAATTATTTATTATATACGCGTTTTCTCAACCTAACAATGTCGTTATAGTTTCAATTTTAAAACGAGTTCTTATAGCTGATTTTAACATCATGTGGACTTTTAAGTATCTCATAAGGAAACAAACAACTCTTTGTCTTGTTTCATTAGTCATATGTATTTCTCAATATGCATGTACTTTGTCGTAATGAATACATATCATTTACTTATACCTACGTGATAGGAATTAATATCAGTTCTGATATCGCTTGACCGCGACCTGTCTGTGTATTGACCAGAGATAATAACTATACTATGTCTTTATATATTTTTTGTTTATATAAAGACAACTTAAGTCCAATTGCACACAAAGGAATATTTATATGAATAACTTAAAAAATGTACGAGTACCTACTCGTATTTTGTATGCGGGCGATAATGAACGCTAAAAAGAAGCGTTTTAACCTGTGTTATTTATTTGCCTGGTGATATAACCTGATATTGTACCTTTGAAACCAGTTTCTGTATAGGAAAACATAAGTTGTATACATTTGCCGTCAAACCGGAATAAAAGATTTTTTCGTTTATTTTATTTTTTATGCTAAAACGCAGCTTGTAGGGTAGACAGAGAAGACTCACTGCAGTATGTTAATTATTTTTGTTGTATTTTTACAGATCGAAGAGTACATAATATAAATACAAATGATATACCTTTCACGAAGAATAAAGATGTGAGCACACCAAAGCCAGTTAATGAAATATATCCTTCTGCGGTGCTGTTCGGCAGAACTTGCGGAGGCACCATCATCAGTCCCAAATGGATTCTCAGTGCAGGTCATTGGTAAGTGTATTAATTTAATTATTTTATAATTATAACAAAAAAAAATATATATATTCGTTACTTTTAAAATAATAGATTATTTATGCAAATTCTTAAGATTTCTGATTTAAGTAGTATAAATGATCCTTTTCCCTTGACCTAGTGACCGATAACGGGTCGTGAGGTGATTAGCCTCGCAATAAACAATGGTATAGCTGATACCATGATAAATAGTGTAAGTTACCTACAGTTAACTGAAATACCTACTAACTGAGCTGGAAAATTATAATATTTTTTTCGATCAATTATATTTATTTATTTCGATAAATTTAGTTTTATTTTAAAATTATTTACAAAATAAAAACTAAAGAAATTAAAAAGAACACAAATATGAATACTACAATATATAGAGTATGTTGCGTGTTATCAATACTAATATTAAAACATACCCAGAATTGATTAAATCTAAATTGATTTTGTATGTGAAATGAAACGAGTATAACCTATATAGAAAATTTCACAGCTTACAGTCACAATTGAAAATTATTTCACCAAAATATGAAATAATAAGTACCTTCTGCAAAATTTAATTTTTTTAGCTCTGTCAGGGACAATTTATTTATTTATTTATTAAATAAATAGAATGTACGTATACTTTTTAAAATAAACGTATAAAAATGTGGACACAGCATTTGAACCTACACCTCAAGGACAGTATGCGGACGGTTTTTTTTTAAAGTTATATTTCTCTTCCCTAAATGAATATTAACTGTTTACAAAAGAAATTAAAAGTAACATAACATATTATTATCACCAATATCAAAGTAAAAGAACATAAAAAAGTGGTATAAGAAGTGGTATTGGGTAAACCCAAAAAAAAACTTAACGTAAAAAATACTAAGGTTCACCAGGTTGCTCAAAAATATAAAAAAAACGTTACGAATGACATTACTGCGTTATAATACACTATGAAGATAAACGTCTGGGTTTTCCCTGTTCGCTCGACTCAATTAATTCGATACTAACAAATGGCTGGTATTTAATTACTTTACACGTATTTCTTATATAAAACCCGTTTTCTTGAGGATGTTATGATAAAACGATCAATTTTACAATTTATTACTTTAATTGTAGATAAATAGTAAATTATAATAAATTATTAGATTATTTTCTTTTTTCCTGCAATCACCGCATGTGGCAGTGGGCAAATGGAGTCTAGTGTTAAGACATTATTCTCCCCAATTTCCGGCGAAATCTAAAGACATTGCGTATTGAGTGGCGGAAGTTAACGCCGCGCGAAATTATGAAATATTTCACTTCTTCGAGTGGGAATCGAACACACAACCTGTCGTGTTTACAGGCACACGCTTGTACCCCTGGGCCACAACAACCCACGGCTGGCTTCAATAGGTTGTCTAATGCAATGTTCTGAGGGTACCTAAATGAAGGTACATTTAAATCAAAGATATAAAAGAACTAGCCCATAGATATTGAGTAGCGGTGATTGAAAAATGTTAATTTCAAGATATTCACAGTCCGTTAGTTATTACAGACCCATTCACGAAACGTATTGATGCGTGTAATAAATGAAATATTCGTTCGAGCGTAACCCGAATGTTACCAGGTTCAACGACCATAAAGGACCCTACAAACTTAACTTGGCTCTAGTTTTGCTTATAAATTTTTAAATTAGCTGCTCCTTAATATTTATAAAGTAATTTTCTATAGGCAATCAAATATCTTTAATATATTTCTATACTACAGTACGTAGAGGGAGCCTAGTGTTAAGAAATTATATATCCCAAATATATTATGTCTTAATTCTAGGCACCCTCTTTGGAGGCTTTGTAGCGGCAAAGCGAAGAAATGAAAATATTAAATATTTCATTTCTTCAAATGGAAATCGAATCCACAACCTGTGGCGCTTACAGTCACATGCTTATACCCCTCTGCGCAGCGATTGGCCACAATTTCTATATTAAAATGAAAATATAGAAAATTGCAACAACATTCTGATTCAAAACCTACCTTCGTGAGAAATAATATTTTTGCTTATGATTCATTCGGGTTTATCCGCACACGCCACACGGCACACGGCACAGGTATATACGGCATTTAAATATCAATTTGCAACGTTTCAATCTACCTAGTGCTAACCCGCGCTTCAAGGTCTACCGGTATTATTAATAATATGGTACAATAAAAATAAACATATAAATAATAACGATACAATTTATAACAAGATAACTGTTGGTTGTATAAATAATTAATATTATTAGATATTTATATTATAAAATGAATTGATTATATATTATTTTGTTTTTTAGATTTATAAAGAGCAGGTGTTATAGGTATAGAGTATATATATATATATATAGTAGACAGACATTTACATAGTTATCTATAGTTTTAAGATAAAATTCACATAATTCTGAATATCTTTTTTAATTTATTTATTTCTTCCTTTCCAGCACGTTGTTCACGGGCGGACGGGATGTCCTCGCGGGTACCAACAACACGGAGGACGGTACCGGCGTGAGGAAGAAGGTCAAGCGTCTGATCATCCACCCTCGTTTCTCAGTGGGACCGTACTGGCTTGATGCAACACAATTTAATATTAAGCAGGTAAATTTAATATTTATTTTTGTTACATTAACTTATACTTATTCGTTTAAAAAATAGTTATTGATGGATGAAAATATTTGAAAAAGTAACTAAAGACCCATACGCTTCTTTACTAATATAACACATACTATTTACATATAGATTTTATTTAAGGACTTTGGATTAGCATATATAATACAATTGTATGACGTATCTATTATTGTTAAACATACCTTCAAAACATGTGGCGAAAGGTCACTTCGAGGCTGACACTTGTTTATTTACATGACCTGGTTTCTCCTCAGGTTGGAGCAAGATTTGATTTTCTCCTTGCGGAGTTAGAAGAACCTTTACCTTTGAATGGTGTGACAATGGCGGCGGCGCAACTTGAGACTCGGGAGAGACTACCCAAAGGTGAAGCGGTCGGCTATGGAGGCTTCGGCGCAGAAAGACACGGTGTACGTATCCATGTTTTTGTATTTTTTAATTACTTTTAAATATTTAATTAATTGTAATCATAACAATTGTATATTGTAATTCTACATACACTTATGAAAGTTTGGTATTTTTTCATAATTTATATATTACATAATTGAAAGTCATTTTTATTAGCAAACAAAATATGTATTAATTAGTAATACAACAATTACTCATTATCTCTTTTATAATTCTAGGAAACAATGCGAGAAGATATGCATGGCATGGACCTAGAAATATTAGATAACTCAGAATGTTCCTCGCTCGAGGAGTTCGACGCCCAAGACATGGTGTGTACAAGAGGAAGAGCACCTCGCTTTGACTCCGCCTGTAATGTAAGTTACTTTCTTCTTTAAATTTCTACAACTATTCTTGAAATATATATTTTTTTTTAATATTAAAAGACACTGTCGCATTCTAGAAAATAAAGTAACACTTTAAATACTATGAAACAAATATCCTCCACATTTACCTTTACACTCATTTCATTTAAAAAAATATATACTTAGGTACCTATATAGACTTAATTCTTATTTTATCCATTCTTTCAGGGGGACAGTGGCAGTGGACTTATTAGCAATGGGGTAGTTGTCGGTGTCGCCTCGTGGGTGGAAAACGATGCATTCGAATGCAGAAACGGCGCAAGGGTCATATTCTCAAGAGTATCGACTGCACGAGATTGGATTCGCAGAGTGACTGGCATATGAGACGAAAACTACTATATGTTTTATATTAAAAAATACAGCAATAAATATATATTATATAACAACATTGCTAGTTGACCGTTGTAAATATGAAATTGAGGAAAAATATAAGGAAAATGTATGTAATAACTAAAAAAAAAGATATATAAAAATTATATGCATTATAGAGATTATCAAAGGTCGCAGGTCGATCGATGATTTCTGGTTTTAAAAAAATTAGAGTTAAACTTATAAAAGACAATCATTTATTAAGGAATTATGCTATATATTATATAAATAAAGCATATTCCCTTAATAAATAATCATACTAGTCATATTTCAATGTTTCCAAAAGTAATAGTTAGTTATGTATCAACTTCGTACTGTATGTTTGTATATCACATATTATAGTTTTAAGTGCTATACGTAATAATTATATACGATAGTTCAAAAGTCAACAAATGCCATAGGGACCCTAAATCTCTCTTATATGTTACATTTTGTTATTTAATTTTAACTTTTTCTGAAATAAGTTGTACTTTTATTAGTAACAATAAGTTTTTATAGTAATAAGAATAAAAATAAAATTGTCTTCTCTCGTAGTAATCTTGTAAGATTGAATAATTCTCTGTATTTCATTTTATTTTAAAATATCTTTCAACTTTTTCTCTTTTATTATATATCTGACTCTCTTGCTATAATGTACAGCACATAAGATTACTACGGGAGGCTTCGTTTTAGTTACTAAACCCTTATTTGTACAAAAAATACAGCTGTCGAGGATAGTGTGACCATTCTCTTGGATTTTTTTGATATATGATTTTAGATAGGTAGGTAATAAATTGTAATAAAATGTAAATAAACAAATAGTTCTTTTTCTTGTCCTATCAATAATAACTGATGACACCATTGTCGCAAAGATAGTGTTCAAATTCAAAAAGTATTATTACTTACTTTATTTTGTTTATATTTAAAACTAAATAAATGACTTGACAGACTTGTCACTATTTATAAAATTAAAAATAATTATGCTTGAAATTTTAGTAAAAATTCCAACTCTAGTTTTAGATTATATTTTACCATCTTATTAGATGGCTTCTATTTTATAGACTAATAATATAAATTTAACATTCTATTAAATATTGAAAGTTTTAAGGCACTTTCATACGCCGGCGTCATATGATATGCTTGGGTAGTAACGTGCCGTCGATAAGTATAACTAAAGTATCGTGTTATACCTTAATTGAAATAGTTATTTATCGACGGATATTAATTTTTATATTAATTTGTGTCTGCACTTTATCCTGTTTAATCAACAGCCTTGTCATATATTCAAAAAAAACCGTGTGTCGAGTTGTAGAGGATATGCGTGAGTGGCAGGCCACAACGCCGCGCTTTGCCTCGACGCCAGAGCGAAGGAATGAACATTTAAATTTAAATAAATATTTAATTTCCTCAAGTGTGGATGAAATGACCAGTCGTATTTAGTTACACACTGGCCTCGAAATATATAAAATATGAGTATAATTATGTGATTCAAATGTATTTACCCGCATCTTTCCTAGTAATATTATCAAGAATTTACCTCGATATTTTGCTTAACGGTGTTTCAACTAAATAACATCCTCACTGTGACAAAACCGCAGTCCTCGCTAATTAGTAACAAGCTTAATTGAATTCCTAATCTATGGGAATTTGTTTTTCGCATACTTCCTTATTGTTTATATTTAAATTTAAATTATTTTCGATTCCCCGTCCTGGTAGAAATAGCGCGACGTTGAGTTTTACAGTGTATTAACACTAGGTGGGTTTTGTCCACCCTGCTTAATGTGGAAGATGGGTGAAGCTACAATAAAATCAGCTTCACGCTGTATCCCGC
Source organism: Heliconius cydno galanthus (assembly GCA_036379175.1). Taxonomy (NCBI): domain Eukaryota; kingdom Metazoa; phylum Arthropoda; class Insecta; order Lepidoptera; family Nymphalidae; genus Heliconius; species Heliconius cydno. The sequence continues at coordinate 365,734 of JAKRZM010000803.1, read as the reverse complement.
ACACGGCAGGGTAGGCAAAAGAAATCTAATATTAGTATACTCTTTTCCCCCTATTCCCCATTTTTTTTAAGCAAACAATCCGCAAAAGTTCAGAAAACCTAACTTCAGGGCGGCCACGACTCGTCGGCCGTACTATACAGAGGACTAAAAGCGAAGAGTCATTCATTGCATTGTCAATTTTCCTCAAACTAGCCCAGCACACTCATCTGGGTAGATAGGAAATATACTTATAATAATATTTCTTGTATTACTTTAAGTATATAATATTACTTTAAGTTACCTATCCATTTTTATTTTATTAGGTATGAATTGCAATTAAATCTACAGGTGTGCATAGGTTAATGGATATCCATCCATTAACATAAGTAGATTTAATTACGATTTACGATCAGATGACTCAATTCTGATTAACAAGTGCTTAAAGTCATATTCAATACAAGAAAGTTAACAATATTTGCAAAAAACTTTATATTTAAAAGCTTGAAGAAAGCTAAAGTTTGAAGGCGACATAACACAATCGACACTATCTCTTGTGGATGAGAATCGAACTCATGACTATTACCTTAGAAAACATATTCAATATTATTGCACTCCTTGAATCTTTGCTCCTACTCTTACTCCACTGACCATATAAAAATATATAGTGTAAACTAAAATACACATTACTTTATCCATTACATTTCAAATTACAATTTTCGTATTTGCAGTTGTTTAATATTTATTTTTAAACAAACTACAATGGTATAAATATAAGGATATGGTATGTCCACAATAAGAAAACAATCACATGTTCTTGGAAATTTAATGACTTTAATAGAAGAAATAACTAAATTAAAAACAGCAAGATAGAAAGAGAAAAAAAATCATTCATCATTAACATGTTCATCCGATTACGTTGAAGCGAAGACCAAAATTAAATCAATGACCTAACAAAATATACAACAAAAGTCATCAAATTAATCGTGTCCGACCATCAGTTAGTCTAGCGTGGCCCGCGGGCTCTGCTCACCAAACCTTTATAGTAATTATAATATAATACAACATACATACAAATTTTGAATAATAAGGGGGTAATGTGATTAAAATGAAAAAAAAAAGCTAAATAATTGTCTCCTACTTATATAATGTGTAATAATATAAAGTGTCCACTACTTATAAACGTATAACTATAGCTTACATAAATTTCCACACGAGTACTCTAAAGCGTAGTCCCAAACCGAACCAAGTACTAACAATGTGAGTCGAGTTGAGCTCAGCTTAGGGAGCCGTCCGTGAGTGACGTCACACGTTACACAGGGAATATTATATTATATACAAATTTATTTCTCAAAGTATAGTTTTAATTTGACAATTTTTAGGTGTAAAATTGCTAATTATTTTACTTGTATCATCATCACTGTATGTCGGTCCAGTCCTCTAGATCGTCGGCTTAGAATGTAAACCTGCTAACAACCTATTACGCTAATTCTCAAAAGAGACAATAAATTTTTAAAAAAATATGAGTATATGTAAATTATCAGAAGGATTTTAAAATTAAGAAAATTGTACCTCTAAAATGTGTATCTCTTATATATTAAATAAACAAAAAAGTCGATTTTGTATTATTTTTTACACTATCGAATGATATAAAATGTTCGAGACAACGACAAAAAACAGAATTAGCAGCTCTAAGCCAACGACATAACAAATAGCAGCTATGACAAGAACGGTTGAGGGGTCAAAAATAATGAAATTGGTGTCGTAATTTACGGACGGCCCCTTACGATTGTTGCGGCTATGCTCCTGGAATCGTAACAATCTAGCTTTTTTTGGAGTTTTACTTTTTTACAATATATAGGATTTGTTTTTACTATAATTAATTAATATCTAATATTTACAATGGAGGTGAATGGACATTATTCAGAACTCTACTTATTTTATATCGAAAATTAATATGAAATTCCTACCCAAAACGAACATTATCTACAAATTTAATAAAATCGTGATTGGGCAAGTGGTTTCGAGTATTGTCCAGTAGTCTCGCTGCGGACACGAGGAAGACTAAAACATTTAATTTTTATAGTGAAAATCTAAAAAAAATACATTTTTATTATTAATAGCATATACAGGGATGTTAGCTTCTAGTCGCATTAGTAGCATTACCGAAAAAAAAGTTAGTCAAGTGTTGTGTGATTTTTACTAAGTTTTTTTTTAAACCAAATGTGTAGTACAACCTATTCTACCTACCGCCTAACAAAAACTACCTCGTGTCCGTCAACAGTTATTCAACAAGGATTCAACAACAGTACATATATCCCCGGAAACAATTACCCAATCTTGTTTAAAAGCAAAATTCTCACCACAAATTAATCTAACATAAAACAGATCGAGCCTCTGCCTCCGCAAACGATGTACATCACTCAAATACAAACACATTAAAATGGGTGCCGATACCGATGTCAACGGTAAGAGGCACAGACTCGATCTTATGTACAGGAGGCCGTCAGCGTCCTATCGTCAAAAACAACCCCGAAAATTGCAATTGCAATGATTCGCAAATAATAATATTAGTAAAAACAAAACCGCGGCCAGCCATTATCAACTGTTGAAACAGTCGTCGTCGAATTCTATACAAGAGTAAACACACTCGCACCTATCAGAACTTCTCGAACCCTCTGGAAACAGTCAGTTTTGTCAGTACACGAAATATTCAATTTGCGAATCACTTACAAAATCTTGTCCTATAATCAAAAATTCTTATTACGACGTAAAATGTACTATACAATTTTCCATTGAAGTGAGTTGAGGTAATATTCTATATAACATCTGTACGTTCCATATTACAATTTTAAGCACACGTTAAACGAACATTCATTCAGGGGGTATATTTACAAGGTGTACGATATAGGCCGGCCGCTGACGGTCTCTGACGTAACGGGGTAAGGGGGGAGGGGGGGTTCATATTTTGTGTATCTTCTGCGACACGACGACGGGGTTGTTGCGGCGTATCTCCTGCGCGCCGAGCTCCCGGTAGTCGAACGAGCACTCGTGCTTGTCGCTGTATCGGTGCACCGCGCAGAATAGACCCCCGCAGCGGCACTCGAACCCTGCAAATTACATTTGTAACTGTTACAATATTCCGTCGTAACACAATAAGGCGGCATACAATCGTAAACGGGTTGGTCAACGGGTTGGTCAACGGGTTGGTACAATCGTAATCGTAAACGGTATTTGGGTTTGATTTAGTCAGAGTAATGATAATATTTAAATTATTATATTCCACGCTCTGGTAAACGGAAGTCGCTCAACACGCCGAAATTTACCGTTTAAATAATATTATCACGAATAAAAGAAATCAAAAATATATTTTCTTCCTAGGCTGCTAAATAAATATAGTAATCTCAATATTATAAAATAAAAATTACATTAATATATGTGAACATGGTCTATTTGTGCCCTTCCCCATATCAAATACTATAATGCAACACAAGCAAGCAACTTATACTGCAGTTTTTATATATAAAAAATCGATACTTATGTAAATACAACATAATTAACGCATCTAATTTGATAACAATTTTAAAAATCATATTTAATTATTAAATTAAAAGAGGCAATTTGAAAATAGTTAGGGGCCTATTTGAAAATAGTTTCAATTAAAACTTAACGCTTATCCTGCCACACGCGAATTATAATTGTTCACAGCACATTGATAAGATTAACAATGATAATGCTTCAGCTTAGTGGCTTGCATACATTTAATATGAAAAATATTGGATATTATTCATATCTTATACTAAATTTCATTTCTTGAAATAAATTATTACATAAAAGACATGTTTACACTATATAATAAAAATGGAAGGCAATAATGGCACAAATTGTTTAATTATAAAAAGAAATAACATTAAAACTCTTATGAAACGTAACTAAAGAATAGGAAGGCATTACTAGAATTACATACATACTTGTATTTGTATAATTTATTTTATAAAACAAAATAATGAGTATCACATCAAACGTCACATACAAATAGACCCCTATTCACACAACGTTATCGCATGTTTCGTATAGTATTTATGTTACGCTGAATAGCATAGTTAGTGCGACGAGATGAAAGGATAAAATTACAAAGTGTATATTCAAATTATTTTTGTTATTAAACAAATATAGAATAATATCTTTGACTTCTATAAATATGATATCTTCTAAAGGTTTTAGTGTGTTATATTTCGTCTACTTTACTAAATTAGTTCATCATAATATACAAAGTAATTTAAAAGTGATTGGCTTATCACAACGGAAATAACACACTTTGTTGAAAAAGTTTTAAAGCATTTATCTATGTTTTATAACATAACTTTCACATAATTTCAGTGTCACCAATACCTAGTCGTAATGGTAACAGTCAAATAACAATAAAATAAATATACAAAGAAATGCTCCAATTTCAATTATAACATGAAATACTCCTAATTACGAACGCTTACGAGTTAATCGAAAACACATTACCAAAGAATTGAGTTTAAATTAATTACAACAATGTTATTCTTGCGATCAAATCCTATATGAAGATTGAAAAGAGTTGTTGAAACTTAAATATAAATTCTTAAAAACTAAAGTTGCTATTGTTTTAAAATATTTTTCAACAAAAAACAACAAAAAAGAATATTTACCTGTGAGTCCAACCTTCTTGCGGCAAACTGCGCATCTGTTCTTTTTCTTTTTGTCTTTACTGTCCTTGTCGTCAGCGTCAGTGTCTGACGCACCGGTGCTCGCGCCGCTGGTGCCGGCCCCACTCTCCTCTTCCAGTTTCTGAAAAAAACCGTCATTTAAATTAACTTTATGAAATTAAAATTACAACCAAAAAATAAAATATTAGCACGTTATGGATTCTCGAAGATCTCTGAGCAGGACCTGACGTATGACCAAGGCATGAAGTCGAGAATGCGCATTAACACTCGTTTTCACAGTCCGAGCTCCTCTCTCTCCAGCTAACTAAATTTATAGTGACAATATACTGCGAAGTATATTATAGAAAGATATTCGACATCCGTCTACATCACGAATGCTTTTGAAATAGAAAATAGTGTCACTTAGCACTACAAGTTACCCTATCATCACAATTAGTTAAAAAATTGTGTGAAATATTGTGCGTTTGCACATAAAATTAAAGCAAAAAGTGACAATAATACTGGACATAGTAGACCGACCCGTTTAAGATATTTTTTGCTACTGCCTATTTCAGCGGAACCATATTTGGGTGAAGTTTTAGAATTTTTAGATCCCACTGCTGCCGCTTCCTCGTGTATAGTATTGAAGTCCTCCTTGATACCAACGCTCTTTCTCAGTTTTAATTCATCATTGGAGTTATCTTGAACCCGTTGCGTCTTATCTTCTATTTTGGGCTCGGGAGCATAACGAGCGCGTTCAGGTTTGTCAGTAGTTCCATCCGGTGTTGGCAGCGATGTGCTGTCATTTATTTCTATAGACAAGCGTTTATTTTCGATGCTTTTTGATCGTGACACTGCTAAGCTTTGACTGAGGGCCGAATTTTGGCTGTTGTTACTAGATTTGCTGTTTCGTCGCGCGGCTTTCTTCAATATTCTCTTCCCTTTCGATTCTTTTTTGTTAGGGTCATTTTCCATTATTGTGTATTTGTATAGGGATTTTAAATATTTTGACTGGAATAATAAAGAAAACTAAAAATTTTATTTAAAACAGACCTAAAAATCATATTGTATAAAATCGTTATCGTCACTTTACCACATGATTATAATACGATATTGTCCAGCCATTGTTAAATATTTTTAAACAAATGTATAAAAATTAAAAGTCACATGTTTTTTGTACATTTTCTAAAATAAAATAACAAACACAGTAAAATATATTTTTGGTTCTCTTGACAGATACGTCTGTTGGGATATACTTCTTATTTTAATTTGTAAGCGCGGTGTGCCAGTTCTCGTTGGACGTCAAAAATAAACAAATCTATTTGGTGATTTCATCGACAATATTTTCATCGTACACAACAAACTCTACAATCTTATTACTTATTTATTCGTCCTTTTGTATTATATCCGCATATACTTCCACTTTAAAGGCTAGCTATGATGAGGAACAGCATTTGTATTCAGATAAGGGTTTTATGGACAAGCTTGTATATACATAATAGGAGCAGTTATTTATTGTGACACACGAGTACTAGAGCATCAGGGTCGTCGCTATGGACGGCACAATGAGCGGGAGTGGCTGAACGTCGGCTAATTGATATACGTCCAACGGCAGGGTTGAATATTCAACTGGTGTCGTTAACGGACTAGACTTTGTTACGTAACACATTCCATTTGGTTCTACTGTTGAACTTATTAGCTCTATTTTCTTATTTTTAGATCTGTTAATAGTATTTTAATTATCTAAATTTGAATATTCATAACGAAAATTATAATTTATATTATCTTTTCAATTAAATGTAATATAATTTGCATCATTCAGTGTGTATCGTAGCCGCTCGAAGTAGAGAAACAGAGACATTAGCATTCAATTCCTGTTGTAGCGGTAACGTATAATTATGTGTGAGGTGAATTTTTTACATGCCTTTGTAAGACATCACAATAAGTTATTGTGCGCTCATTAAAAAACAAACTATTTATACTGCAAGATATTCCTTGGCTTAGATAGAATATGCTTAAAGAATAATGCTAATTTCTTCATAGTGAAATCTAGCAAAATCTTACCTGCAGTGCCATTGAACCTCAGTTATGTCGCCACCATATAACATACACTGAATGAGTATGGATAATATATGGGATCGTCGGCACAGAAGTGGTCTAACCAAAATTCCAAGGAAACATACCTTCATATTTATTCATATATTTATATCTCTTAAAATAAGTTTTAATTAGTCCACTTCTGTACGACAGCTTTAAATATGTATATGTCGACATAAACGACAACGTTATCACGACTTTCTATTATAATGTGATAAATTATAAACCGCGATACCACAAGCGATTGGAAAACTAAATTGGAATGACCGACACCAATATATTGTATAATTAAGATTATTTATTAATAAGTATAATTCTATTGTTGAAGTGTGAAGTGTTGTCGTTCATATGTTTATGTAAAAGCGAATAAATTACACCAAACAGCAATTAATATCTTTATTCTTTGATAATTTATATTAATATATGCACTATAATAGTCACGTTTCTGGAGATATCATGAAATTCATCATTTTCATATATGACAACAAATTTTATTATAAAAACAAAAATAATAAGATGTTGAAACTTATAGATTTAAAATTTATAGTTCCATATGGCATATAAATTTTGTATAGTATATTTTTCAAGCACTACGTAAATATAACAAGAATGAATTTTAAGTCGCTAAGTACGTTAATACTCATTCTAAAATCTTACGCAAAACTACTTTGGCCAACAAACAAAGGTATTTAATTAAAATGAAGCATACATATGGCTCGCATATCTTTGTTTCGGCGTGATTCACCTCTATCTGGCAAACACTCAAAATCAGGTCAATGTGATTTGCACTTTTGCACTGACACGAGCTCTTTATTTGCTAAGCTGTTGACAGTGACCAGAGTGGTCCGTTTCACCTATATTATTGATATTCCCTATAATATATACAACATGCAAATAATATTGAATTAATTAGTACTAGATTGCATATATTGAAATAGTTGAAACGAATTAATTATTCGCTTTATTTAATCAATCATAATGCAATAAAAACACAACTTTATATAAATTTACCGTCTCGATACACGTTACGTTACGTACAGCATGTTACAGTACAAAGACTAAAGTCTAAATATAAACGGTTAATTTGAAAATTGAAGTTGAAGGATGGAATTATTATTAATTTATGAGTATAAGATCACTCATAGATTACCAGCATGTTTCACCATTCCCCTTTTATCCTTAACAATAGATCAATTTATTTAATAATGATAACATAGACAGAACTATATACTAGAAATGATTTTTTTTTCATGTAAAGACTTACCAAAGTAGAACTTAATTATTATCGCTTCAAACAGCCTCTGAACGTGTGAGTGTAATAAATGAACAGTAATGTCACGTAGTATAAAAAGACACGTAAAAGATTGATTACTGGAATATTATGAAATGGTACTTATATATACATATAATATGTAACGCTCGTAATGCTGGCACACCAGCAACAGTGGCTACTGTTATATTTATGATATCGACGGCGTGAGCTACAACGGTTAATGGACCGTAACCCTAATGCAATGTGGATCGATTTGTAGAAGTGCATCCAATGTGTCTAAAGCAGTAATAAATATGAAAGGTTCATTTGGTGTTTCGAAACTAAGTACGATACGACCGGTACCGTGTTTGGTGGTATTTCATATTATCATACAATAACCGATTAGAAAATGCTCTTTAGAATCCGTGTTGGCTGTAACTAATGACTCGAAACAATAGATTATACAATATCTCGAGACAAAGTGTAGGAAAACGTCATGACACAGTGGTGTTTGTGTGCCATAATATGCAATTACAGCAGAGATCCTTGGATCTGTCTCTCGCTCGTAACAAATATTAATATTAAACGCACAAAGTGCTGTCAATAAAGTATCAATTTATAAGTTGAAGTATTTATTTGTTTCATTGAAAGTCTTTCTTTGTCCCTTCATGTATCACTATGCCTTGTTTCATCATAAATATATATTTGGCATCCTTTTGAAATTTTATTGTTCTATGGAATGTAAGGTGATCGGCACAATTGTTGGCACGTGGTCCATTACTAAGCATACCTATATAACCAGTTAGTATATAAATATACTAGTTAGATATAGTAATATATCATCATTATCTATGGCAAGTATGCGAGCACAGTACTGAGAATCTAATACCGTTCGCTCTGGCTAGCATCTGTTGTGATATGCGAGTAAGTTTCGGTACGTGTGTGTAAATAAGTATGGTTTCTGTTATGTATTATCGGTATAAATGCAGCCAGCCTCGTGACGCGCAAATTAGGCACGTTACCGGGGACTAGTGTTGGAACAAACACTATATCGTTCAAGTTTGTATTTAATTATGTTTTGTTTGCCTAAATTAAAACTAAAAATTAAAAATATATATATTAAAGTTAGTGCAATTACGTAATTTTCTTGTCACGAGTTTCGAATAAAAAAATATATTTTTTTCTATTAGAAAAACATAATACCTAAGAGAAATAAATCATTAGTATCAAAATGAGCTTTGATTCTACAAATATAAATCAAATATTCTAAAGTTAGAATGCCTTAGATGAAATGAGCCTTCAACACAAGAAAGCATGAATTAATATAATGTTATTTACGAAATATAACAAACTTAACTATATAAGTAATAAAATGTATATATATATATATAATAAATGTGGCCTCACGTCTGTGTGTAGCTGCGGCTGCACCGGCAGCGCGGGCACTGTGGGCGTGGCGGCGGCGAGCGGCGTGGCGGCCACGAACGACGTGGACACTGGCGACGGCGTCGTCGCCGGCGGCTGCTGTTTCTTTTTTAACGCTTCCTGAAATAATTACAAGTTATGATATAACATTTGATATATATTGCATTGCGTGTTGGATGGCGGAACCCACCGCCGCGCTTATCTAGCATAATGTTCGGAAAAATATTAAATTTGGAAATTTTCCTATTATTATTTATCAATAGACTATGCTATAAGTGTTTTATCATACTATTTATTAGGTATGCGCATTTATCGCTAAACCTGGGAAAATTACTATGGGCTATCTTATTTAAAATTAAATAATTAACATTTTTTATAACCTACACAAGATAAACACTGTGTTAAAATTATATTCTTTTGAAGATACTTCACAAATACACCAATAAACGTCAATCTATACAAGAGTATAATTACGTGTTTATTACATACTTCGTAAAATTAATTAATAGTAGTTACAAGTGCAGAAAACGAGGCAAAACATATATCTTCTTAGATGGCATGAGAAACAAAGATACGCTAGATAAAGTTGGTAATTTCCATGTGAACTAAATCTTTATGATGAAAATATACAGGATAGTTGAGTTTCATATTATTAGTAAAGCAAATCAACCCGTCATTACTAAGCTTCTCCATACAATAATCTACCTCAATTACAAACAAACCTTGACCTTGACAAAAGCCAAGATAAATACAATATATGTTAGCAAAATTTTTTACCCTGCACCGAGAGAAAATGGCAAAACTTTCTGTTCTTCGCTTTCTGCCCGAATTTATAATATATTGAATGGTAAAATTCAAAGCCGCGCTTTTTTTATGTTATGAAACCAGCAAAATGAAAGAAATTAATCCCCCAGAATGGGTATCGAACCCAAAACTATCGTATGTTAGTTGTATCGTATCGTACGTCAATGTTAAACTTAAAATTATAAAGAAATGCGATGTAATTACTTATTTATATAGAAATCTCGATAAGAGTTGTTTTAAGCTATCCAAACCACCAGTAAACAAAACAAATATTATTCATATTCAAATTGAAATTACGAAATCAAGATATTGTCTACTGGGCATTCTAAAAAGTGTTATAACAACATTATGAATAACTAACCTATTTTTTGTAAAAACAAAACATATCTTGAAAAGTTTCCTTTATTATAGCAAACGACTGAGAAACCATTCAATATGCGTAGTTCAATTTCCAGTATGAAGTAGGAATCACTGCAAGTGATTGAAGTGAAATGGAGAAAAGAAGAAAAACTGAATGGAGTTAAATGTCAAGACAGATATAATTTAAAAAAAAAACAATCTAGTGAAAATGCAGTTTTTTCATATCATTGTTTAATTTTGCTACCTTTAGAAAAACCTACCCCAGGTATAAATCTATGTTATTTTATATAACATTTAATAATTTATTTCCCAACGGTGTAGTGATTCGAAACGAGGCGCTCTATATTCCCGTTATATGCGGGATACGCATATAGAACACAAATTACAACTATTCTCTTTACAAACGTGTGGTATAATCTCTTTAGTCTAATTATACGTATAATCGATTTTTCTAGGTGATAAATGGATAAAGCGACATAATTTACTTAAGCAAATTTAAAATGGCGGACGTATTAAAAATATACACTTGATTATTTTTATTTTAAATTTTCACTTCGGTTATTACATTTTTACTTTCTTATCGTTAAATTGCGACAGTACGTGAAAAGAGACGGATACGAGCAATTTTATATTTAACACTTAATAACCGCCGATTTTAATTCTTTCATACTCTTGTAAAAAGTAAATAATAATAAACAAACAATGTTTCTCTTAGTACATTTCAAGAGATTATTTACACAGATATACATTAAAAACAACATTCAACATAAATTAGTACTTATGTATGTATATTAAGTCAGACGGGCTGTAATAAAGGTGAAATTGCAAGTTTTTAAGCCGATAGCAGGGGCCCGTAGTGCGGCTATCCCGACCGCATTTTTGGAGGAGCTGACTAAAGAAATTAGTTTATCTGTGGCTGTGAGAGTACTACGTTTTGAATAGGACACTTTGCCGCACTGTAATTTATCGAACTTGGAAAACCGCCTCGAATAATTTACTTTTTTTAGCTTCACGCTGTATCCCGCACAGAGAATGTCTTAATGCTAGGTTCCCTCTGTCTCCCTCTCATTCGTTCCCTATTTTTCGCCGATTTATGGAGGCATTACGTGTTGAAAGGCAGTTATGTCTCGACACCAGAGCGAAGAATTAAAAATAATAAATCGAACCCACAGCCGTTGTCGTTTGCTTTTATACTCTTATGCCCCCTGCGCCACAACCGGACTCAAACTACTTTATTTAAAACTAGCGGACGCGCGCAGCTTCGCTTGCTTATTTATGGGTGAATTCTAATAAACCATGAAACATGTGTTCAATGAAATATTTTTAAGAGTCTAAATTACAAAATTTATAAAAATCGGTGGCGATTTGAAGATTTTTCCATATAAACTTTCAACCCCTTATTAGCATCCTTAGGGGGTGAATTCTAGAAAACCATGAAACACATATTCAATTAAATATTTTTAAGAGTCTAAATTTCAAATTTTATAAAAATCAGTGGCGATTTAAGAATTTTTCCATACAAACTTTCAACCCCTTATTTGCACCCTTAGGGGA